>VDFB02063458.1:70968-98603 GCA_007258455.2 Sequoia sempervirens | reverse complement strand
AAAAAATCATAATGATTCAATTTATGATTTTAACCGGAGATTCAGCAAATTGCAAAATAAGATACCACCTAGGTCAAAGTTGTCAGACTCTACAGCATTGAGTATTTATTTGAATGCATTCGATCCAAAAATAGGGTATGAACTAAGAAACAGGTTTCCAAGAGATTTAGCTGAAGCCCAAAAGATAGCACTAACCATTGAAAACAACAGGAAAGTTGCTGGGATGATTAGTAAAAGAGATAATCCTAGGGTTCCTCAACAAGTCAATAATTATCAATACAAACAGGAGAACACATACAAAAGTGAGAGGCCTAGGTTACATGACATGCCTTACAATACAAATTGGAAGGATGGAAAACTTGTTATGGATAGACCCAGGAACAAAGAAACACCTAATCTATTAAGGAAGAAGGGGGTGTATATGGTCAATAATAATCTCTGGTGTGAAGGTTGTGATGGGCCACATTCCCCAGATCACTGTGTTGTAGCCCAAGAAATGCAACAAGAAGGAATGTTAGCGGGTGACAGTGGAGAGGATCACACAGTGTACTTGACCTCAAATACCTTTCACCCTACTGAGGAGGAGTATTCATCTTCAGGAGATGAAGGCTCTGAGTACAATGTTTCAAATCAAAGGTGCAATGTCCACTTGGTTGAACAACAAGTTTTTTCTTATGCTAAAGAAAGTTATGTAGAACAATACTATGTTGAGGTGTCTACTCAATGCGATATAAGGAGACCCACAGAAGAGGAAATAAAAAGGTTAACCATTGCTGTTGTTGAACAAGCAAAGAGCAAGTATTGGTTAAGAAATAGGACAGTGAATGAAAAGGAAGGTGCTCCCAGGGGAATATTTATGAAAGATAGAGAAGTAACACCAAGAGTTTTGAAGAGAACAGAAAATAAGCAACATGATAAGAACGAACAAAATCTTGTTCAAAAGGAGGAGGATAAAGAGTTACACAAAGAGAAGCAGAAAACTGATCAATTGAATAAAAGGGAAAAGGAGGAAAGCAAAGGAGGAACATTGGAGCAAAAGAAAGTGATTAAGGTAGAACGTTCTTCTTTTGACTTCTCTTAGGCTTTATCATAGGTAAAAAAAATTGTCCCACTGCTCAAGATGATGAGAATTAAGGAGTATAGGGATAGTGCAATTCAATTGATATCAAATGGAAATGAGAAAAGTACGAGTTCTAAAAATCAGATGGCCACTAAAACGGTTAACAAGCAAGAGAAGATGATTGTCCCAAAAGTGTTTCTAAATGATGTATTGGTAAATTCCCCACAAGTTGAACCTTTTTTCACCACGCTTCTTATAAACAACAAATTGTTGAGGAATTGCATGATAGACTCTGGCGCTACTATCAATATCATTCCAGTTGGAGTTATGAAACAACTTGGTATGTGGGTGGATATTAATGGAGGGAAGTGTTATGCAATGGATAGCAGGCCTGTTCCGGTAGTAGGTGTTATGAAAGATGTTGAAATTAAGTTAGCCGCTTATCCTCAGGTGGCCTATAATATAGATATAACTGTAATCGATACCCCTCCTCAGTTCGAGATGCTTCTATCAAGACAATGGACAACAACGGTTGGGGGAAATGTCCAATTTGATTTGTCTTATGCAACAATTCCAGTGAATGGCCAGGAAGTTAAGCTGTACTAGATTGTGTACTTCAAGATCAAGTCAATTGCTTTTGTGATATGGATCTTGGAAGTTTTAAGATAGAACCAGCCCAGCCAGAGTTAGTCAATGGTGATCCAATTGATAAACATGTTGCAAAAAACTGTGATGGTGTGTGGAAAATGTACTTTGATGGAGCATGTAGCCAAGAAGGTAATGGAGCAGGAATAGTGTTTGTTTCACCTGAAGGAGTCACATTTAAATATTCATTTTTTCTGGCATTTGAATGCACGAAGAATATAGCAGAGTATGAAGCTTTACTACTAGGATTGAATATAGCTATAAAACATAAGATCAAGTTGCTAGCTATTCTAGGGGATTCTAAGCTAGTTGTTTCTCAAGTTAAATCAAAATATGCAGCAAAACACAAGAGGCTGAAGCAATACATGAATGTTGTATGGGACACAATTGAGTTGTTTGATGCTTTCTCCATTGAATGGATTGAGAGGTCAAAAAACATAATGGCAGACTTTTTAGCCAATGTAGCATTGAGAAGAGATGATATCACACTGGTTGGAGTGTCTCAAATTGAGTTCAAAACAAAACCCGATGTGCCTGACAATATATACAGTTGGTAGGTTTTTAATGATGATGTTGACCTCTTGAAATTTCTTCACTGTGTAGATCAATATGAATCTCAAGAAGTTGATTTCAATGCCTTTGTTGAAGAAGTAGATGGAAAGAAGACAATATTTTGGAAAGAGGTCTTACAACTTAAAACTAATAAGCTTCCCAAAGGGCTAGTAGCATTGGAAAGGGTATATGATGGAAATGATCAGTCCCTCATGAAACAGATACCAGTCAAGAGAGAGGACATTGAAGAGGTCAATTTAGGGACTAAACTGGCACCAAAAAAGGTATACATTGGAAAGAAAATAAGCCCAACAATTCAAAGAATGTTGATTGCACTATTGAGAAAATATAAACATGTGTTTGCATGGTCTTATGAAGATCTCAAATCATATAGGGAAGATTTGTTTCAACATGAAATCCCATTGAAGCCAAATGCAAAGCCATTTAGGCAGAGGCAAAGACCTATTAACCCAACATTGGAACCAAAAATGCAGGAGGAACTGGTAAAGCTTAGAGATGGGGGTATTATCAAACCAATCAGGAATTCAACATGGGTTTCAAACCTGGTTCCTTTGAGGAAGAAAGAAGCAGGGGATATCAAAATTGTGGCTGGGCTTGAGAAATCTAATGCATCTCTTAAGGATAATTATCCTCTACCTAATATGGAGGTTGTACTACATAAAGTAACAGGGTGTGAGTTGTTATCTATGATGGATGGGTTCTCTGCTTACAACCAAGTCAAAGTCAAAGAATCTAAGCAGTACAAGACAACTTTTACAACCCCATGGGGAACATATGTTTATGTGAGAATGTCATTAGGTCACAAATGCGGGTGCAACCTTCGAAAGAGCTATGGACAGTAGCATTTGCTGCTATCATGGTGGTATCAGATAACATTACTAGTTATTCAAAATGGTTGAAGATCATGTAGAACATGGAAAAGGTGTTTATTAAAGCTTTAGGCCATGGTATTAGTGCGAACCCTAACAAATGTCTTTTTTGCATTTTTCAATCCACCAGAAGGTAAACTCTTGGGACATGTGTGTGTAAAAGGAGAGTTGGAATAGATCTTGAGAGGGTTGAGGCCATAGATAAAGCTCCTATTCCTAAAACTGTCAAGGCCATCCAGTCATTTTTTGGACAGATCAATTTTGTTAGGAGATTTGTGTCTAATTTTGCTGAAATTGTTAAGCCCATTCCAAAGATGTTGAGGAAGGGACAAAAGGTAGATTGAACTGCAAAAGAATTAGAAGCTTTTATATCAATCAAAAAGGCCATCAAGGAAGCCCCTGTCCTTAAGTCTCTAGATTTTTCAAAACCCTTTCAAATATTTTCATTTGCTTCGTTGCATACTATAGTTGTTGTCATGTTACAGAAGAATGAGGAAGATCATGACCAGCCTATGTCTTTTTTCAGCAAGTCATTGCAGGGTTCATAATTGAAATATGATATAATGGAGAAACAAGAATTTGCATTGGTGAAAGCCATAAAAGATTTTAGACAATATCTTGTTGGAGCCAAAGTGATAGCTTATGTCCCTCATGCAGCTGTTAAAGATATTTTGACACAGTCAAAGTTAACTGGAAAGAGATGCAGGTGGATTAATAAAATTCAAGAATTTGATATGGAAATACAAATCACCAAATTAGTAAGAGGTCAAGGTTTGGCCAAGTTAATGGTAGAAACAAATATTAAAGCAAATCAAATTTGTAATGTAGAAGATGAAGGAAATGAAATTGCAAGTATTGAGCATACTCATTGGTATACATACATCATGTATTACCTCAAATACATGAAGTGTCTTGAAGGATTAAGTGATAATCAGAGAAGAACCTTGAACCTGCAAGCATCCAAATATGTGTTCATGGGAGGTGATTTTTTTTGGAAAAATAGGGACGAGATGTTGTTGCTATGTCTAGATGAGTCAGAGGCCAAGCACATTATAAGAGAAATGCATGAAGGGGTATGTGGAGGCCACTATTCTGTAACGACAACTATACACAAAATTCTCAGAGGAGGTTATTACTAGCCAAAAGTCTTTAATGATTCTTTTTCATATGTAAGAAAATGTGAAGCATGTCAAAAGTTCTCAGGGAAAATGAAGTATCGGGGAACTTTACCACTCAGACCTTTGTAGGTTGAAGCCCCTTTTCATCAGTGGGGAATTAATTTTATTCAGGAGATACAAGAGAAATCAAGTGGAGGACATAAGTGGATCCTGGTAGCTACTAATTACTTCACCAAATGGGTGGAGGTAGTCCTAACCAAGCAGGCAACGGGTAAAGTTGTGATCAATTTTTTAATGGATAACATTATTACCAGATTTGGTACACCATTAAGATTGATTACAGATAATGGGATGTGTTTTAGATCTGATGAGTTTAAAGATTTTTGTAGTATATATGGTATTATTTTTTCTTATGCATCTCCCTACCATCTGCAAGCTAATGGTCAGGTAGAGTCTAGCAACAAAGGTCTTCTGAAAATCATAAGGAGAATGCTAGGTGGGAATAAAAAAGCTTGGGATTCAAAATTGAGGTTGGTTGTATGGGTTGGTAGGATAATTGTGAAAAAGGGGATTGGAAAGTCCCCATTTGAATTGGTATATGGAACACAAGCTAGGATGCCTTTACAAAATTTGTTACCAGTTTACAAATTTATCCTTCAGGAAGATATAGATATTCCATAACCAATGGAGGAAAGAATGGAACAATTGGCAGAGCTTGATGAAGTAAGAAGAGTAGCTCAAAACCAGAATGTGAAATTGTAGGCACAAATGAAGTATTTATTTGATAAAAGGGAAAAAGATAGAAAATTTGAAGAAAATGATCTGGTGTTAATGTGGAATGAAAGATTTCAAGAGAAGGGAAAACATGGGAAATTTGAAGCTTTGTGGTTGGCACCCTTTGTTGTTGTTGGCAAGAAAGGTGAAGATTTGCAAAACATGATTGGTGAAGAACAGGGATTTTCTGTACATGGGCAATTTTTTGGCTTGTTATTTTTCTTAGAAGTCCCGAAAGGATTAGGGTTTCCGGTCATGGACAACTCTGTGCATTACTCTAAAATTTCTTTTTCCATGCACAGTGATTTTGAGAGAAAATAAAAAGGGAACAAGGTGCGATTACACTTTGGTAATCACGAAATTCCCTTCATTTAAAATAAATCTTTCCATGTACAATAGTATAGGGTCATGTTCATCTCCATTTCCATTCATTCTATCCTGCTCACTGGTCCATTACCTTGAAAGTCTGGTCTGCTCATCCAGATATCTGGATCCTTGCAATTATTTCACAATCATTCATCCCCAAATGGAGCCACTGTTAGAACTATAAAATTTTGAAAATTTTATGGCTATCTGTACCCATGAGTTTCCAAAGAAGTCCATACCATGAGTACAAGAATCCGCTTTGCATAACATGTTTTCCCATTCTTTAGTTTGTTTTCATCATTTGGTCCCATAGAATTCACCTAGCCCTGAGCATTTGAATGTGTAAACCATATTGGCATAACATGATGCAGGTCTCACCGATCCATAAAGCATTTTATACTAATGTATGTCTTTTTACAGTCTATCGGAAAGACATCGGGAATATCTTACCGATAAGATTTCAGTTGAGGATTCATATCGGCATGATGTAGTTCACAGTCTCAGCGACAACGTGATCCTATCGGCAAGATAATGTTCATCAGAATAAGTCATATCGAGCTCATTTGTGTCTTATCGATCGAGGCATAAATTGGTTGTCGGCAAGAAAAGAGCCATCGAAGTAACGTCCTAGAGCATTCATTCAGTCTTGCTGATAAAGAAATGGTAGATTCCATCATTGTCATTGGGATGAAGTTAGGGAGTCTTGTCGACCCCTATGTCACATCGACAGGATTACATTGTAGTATGGCTGCTTAATATGTTGGAGGGAATATTCCTTCGGCAAAGGCGAACTTTGTGAGGAGAAACTAGGAGGTCACACCGAGGTGTTTTCATTAAGCGGAGAATTGTTGCGGCAGCAATCAGAATTGATGAAGAGAACGGTCACGAGAGGTGTATCTAGGAGAAGACCGCGATGTAAGTGGAGAGAAATTTTCCCGACTTATAGTGTCACAACGATAGAGTTTAAAATTGGCCGAGAGTTAAAGAGATATTCTTAAGGCCGAAGGATAAAAACGTGGGAGACTCATGGCCATTGTTATAACTACAAGACAACTTGGAAATAGGCGAAGACCTGAAATAGGCGATTGGTGGAACTGAACTATGGATGCATGGCAGGACATCAAAGCGATATGTGATATGTGTTAGTCAGAGAGACATTGAACATCGGTATGACTACATGATGTCATAGCTGGTATCTAATGGATGTTAGTAAAAGCTTGAATACAACAGATCACCGAGATTTGAATATGAAAGGATGTGTCCTTTCAAATACTGATGTATAAATGTTCATTTTTGATTATGAAAAGGAGAGTGAAAGAGAGAAGCAGATAGTGTAAAAAATACAGTAGTATACAAAATGTTTACAATTTTGAGACTATGATGCATGTTTGAAATAGTGGAGATTTCAATTGAATTCATTTGATGTGGTGACATTTTTCTGGTATCAATTGTTTGTTGTGTTAATTGAAAGTATTGCTGAAGTTGTCTCCAAGGTTGATGTTTTCTAATTATTTAAACTGATATATCAAGGATATTTTTCAGTTTATTAGTGCACACTTGCTGTATCTGTATGGTTGGATTAATTTGTTCTTTCAAGGAGAGATTAAATCCTTTTAGTCGATCATATTAATTGGGAATCTCATTTTGTATCACATTAAGAGCTTGGTAATCCATTCTACATGTTTATATAAGTTATAAGCAAACCTATATGCCAAACAATTTGAGTATCTTCCAGAAAGAAGTTATTCATTTCAGACTTTCATTTGACTTTGTACACCCAATAAGGCACTAGTCTCTACTATTTAATTGTTTAATTTCATTCATTTTTACATATGAACACATTAGATTTTTGCCTTGATATTGCTTATACAATTTATACCAAAATAAAACTCATTTATCCACTCCCATTTGCTAGTGTGGGTAAATTGCTTTAGGAAGTGAACAAAGGTCAAGTCTACTTTATTCAAATAGGTATACCCACCTAGGTCTAGCAACACCTAAAGAGAAGAAGGTTCAAATCATTTGGCCTTGTTTGTTACCCTGAAATGTTGTGAGAGGTTGGCAACCTCTCGTGGTTCAAACCTATGTTTTTGAGAGCTAACACCTCCTATCCTTGAAATTCCTCCATCCTTCCATCCTTTATCATATCTTGGTCCTCCCTTGTCATTGGATTGCATTCAATCCCCCATCCAATCCTATCTTATCTGATCTATTTATCCTCTATCCTTCCAATCCAACTGATGAGTCCAGTTTATGACTCAATTTTGATAGAATTTTATTGTGTTATTGTTGTCATAGACTTTGATACTTGGATGCTGAACTTTTTAAAATATTTCCTCAAAACCATAGACATTGGGCCTAAGCTTATTTTTGTGATCTTTAATGACAATGACATGCTATATGAACTATCTTTGTTGATTTTACATGTGGATTAATGAATTCTACTTTAAGATAGTTATGGATATACATTTTTTGTGCATACTAATATTGTTTTGCAGATATAATTAGTAGCCTACAAAATTGAAGAAGACTCTGCCAGCTGGTCATTCACCATAACGGTCAACAAGGAGATCACTCAAAGGTCAATGGAGGGAAGAATCTTGACGGCGAAGATTCCTCACTCAAATTGCAATTGTAACTACCTTGTAAATGGTCTTTATTGTTTGTTGAGCGAATATAGGTGTTACTATTGTGCTAAATATGCGTTAAGGCAAACATGCATGACCAGATTTCGCGCATGCGTAACTGCCTCTCCACTTTCTATGCTTTCCCTAAAGTGGCTTCCTCCTAATTTTTTGGAGTCGATCTCCTTGCTAAGTGATTAGTTAGTAGCTTTTATTCCTATAAATAAGACTCAGATGCTCCTTCAAAAGAGGCTGCTTAATCTGATGATGTACTCACATTCTTAGTTTTTCAAGCAATACAGTTATGTTGCTCCATTATAATGTTGTTTTCCAATGAATTAAATGAAGTTATAAGTTCGTGCATCTGAGTTTACATTTTTCTTAAGGAATACTCATCCAAGGGGGCACACTTGGTGAGCATTCCATCCTTTAGCTTAGTCATTACTTTCTATTTAGTAATTAGCTAAGAATCTAGCACTGACTGTTCCTCCAATCACTAGGATTTCATTATGTAATTGTTCCTGCAGTCAAAGTAGACAGAGTAGTTTCCTATTTGTTCACTCAGATTTTCATTTCTGTCATGCATTTCAGCTTAGTATAGTTATTAGTTGTTGCTCAGTGCTTATGTTATTTCTTTCCAAGCAATTTACTTTCAGTATTATGTCTTTCTTAGCTGTAGGATGAATATGGTTACTTTGGATCCTTAGTGCACATACTATGCTTCAAACCATTTCAAGTTCACATCCCTGGGTTGACAAGTTAAATGCACGTTCACGATGATTGAGATAGCTATTCAGGTTAGATGTCCAATCTCTGAATCATAGCTATAAGGGCTTAGTTATTAGATCATTATAGGAGGCCAACATTTTTGGTGCCGCTGTTGGGGATGGTGTCAAACTAGGGAGATATTTGGAGTCATTGATAGTTTTTCTTGTTGTAGTATTTTTGAAAGTTTTTTCTTTGTATACCCCTCATTTAGGAAAGTAATGAACCACCATTATTTTTCCAATTCTTTGGGTGAGTTGGCTAATGGCGAGTTGATGCGTATGCATAAAGGAAGGAGGAGATGCTCATGGGAATTCCTTCCTAATAATCTAATCCCATTCCAGCTATTTGAATATCAAAACCTGCCAAAGAAGAAGAAGAAGAAGATCCACTTGCCTAATGATGCATTTCACGGTCGACTAGTTTTGGAAATTTCCTCTAGAGACCAAAATCAGCTTGAAAATCGTTTACTTTGAACTACACTAGGTAGCAAGGTATGGGTGATGCAAATGAAATAGACCTAACCAACTAGCTTTTCCTTTCCCATTTCTCCCTTGAGGAATAGAAGTTGACAACCCTTAAAATATCCACAGCACAATCCTTCCTAAGTTCTATGGACTTGTCTACAAAGATCTTGATACTTTCTTGTTCAAGTTTGACATACTCAGCAGGAGTTATGACTATACCACTAATGCCCATAGGCTTAAGCTATTTCCTACCACTTTGAAAGAAGCTACATTAAGATGGTTCATGAGCTTAGGAAGAAATATTGTGGAGACTTGGGAGGATGTGAAGACAAAGTTCCTTGAGAAATATAAGAATTATTGTAGGGTAGTGGCATGAGAGGGATGACATTTTTAGGATGTAACAAAGGAAGATGAGAGCGGAGGACGCTACATTTACAGGTTTTGTTTTATCTACATAAATCTCCACACCATACACTCAATGAAGAATCAAAAAAGATGCTTTTCCTAAAGGAATTAATGACAACTACACTGATTCCTTGGACCTGATGGGAGGAGGAGATATCTCCCAAGTTATTTGGGAGGATATCAAGAAGATATGTCAAAACTACTCTAGGGAAGCTTCGAAGAAAGGGAGAGCTTACCAATCTTCTATGGATAAGTCATCTACCAGTGGAGTTTCAAGAATGGAGATTACTCACTTGTTGGAAAACTTCAAGCAAGACATTATAAACAATCTGGCTACTCAGCTGGATACACTTGAGGACAAAGAAACAAGAGGTAGAAATATTGGCGAGAATAATTCCCTCATTAGAGACAAAGAAGAAGGATTAGGATGCAAGATGGTAGCCAATATTGAAAGTAAGCAAATTCCACTTGAGTTCAAGCCAATCCAGGTTGAAAAAGATCAAGTATACTATGTTGCACAAAAGAGGCCATGGGCTCTAAGACATGGTATGCCACCATATCCACTTTCTTTTGTTGGGCCATATTTTAATTCTTATTCATTTGGTAACCAATGGCAGCCCCATATCCATCCAATTATGGAGGATATCCACCACAGCCTTGGAGTAACCCTCCAAATACTTGGCCTAATCACCAAAACTCTCCACCCCAGTGGCAGCAACCTCAGGGGAATTGGCAGCATTTTCAAGGAAATTGGCAACCACCTCCAGGAAATTGGTAGAAAACATCAATGGAGGGGAGGACAACAATGGAAAAACCATAGAAATAGCTACATGTAGCCACCTTCTCAGCCCCAACAACCTGCTATAATTCCTCCTCCTGCTAGCTCAAGTTCAAATGCACCTAAACCTACTCAGCTACTAGTTCAGCCCACACCCAACCCAAATAACAACCACAACAACAGTCAGTATACTCTGCTGATCCAAATCAATTCCTTGCATATGATGTGAGTGTAAGTGACATCCACTTACATTTAGGAACTACTTTGCTAGCTCCTTCCACACCCATTATCAATGAGCTTCTTGTGGAAGAAGAGGAGCCTCTAAATACCCCATTCAACCAAGTGTACCTAAGAATCCTGAACCAATCCCAATCAAACAAATTGAACAAGAACCACCATTTCCCCAGAGGTTGGAAACTGTGAAACAAAAGGAAGAGGAGGAACCAAACTTTGACATTTTAGATTAGTTGAAGCATATATGTGTCCAGATACCTCTATTTCAGGCCATAAAATATGTTCCAATATATGGCAAGGCAATCAAGGAAGCATTCCTTAAGAAGCCAGGCAGGAAGAAGAAAGACCCCACTATAGTTCATGTGGTGGGACAACTAGTTGACATCATGCTTGGAAAAGTGACTGTTCGAAAATATAATGATTCAGGAGTCATGTATAGGAGTTGTTATAAATGGGATCCAAATAAAGAATGCTCTAATTGATTTGGGAGCAAAGACAAAATGTAATGACCAAGGATGTCCTCGCGAACAACTAAATGTTGCAAGCATGAGACCTACTCCACTGCCTGCAGCTTGTTGATAGTTCAATTGTTAAACCTAATGGTGTAGTAGAGGACCTTGTGGTAACTCTAGACTCATGGGAGTACCCAACATATTTCATGATTCTTTCTCCTAAAGCCACACTTAGTGGGTACCCTATCATTCTAGGAAGACCATGGTTAGCAACAACAAATGTATATATTGGATGCAGGACAAGAGACATGACCACTTCTAATGGAAAGAGCACCAAAAAGATTGTTCTCTACCCTCCTTCTTAGCCATCCCATGATCTATGTAATTCTATATGGACACATGTTGGTGAAGAGGCCGAGGAAGTTAATTTTGTGGCACAGCTTATGATGCTAGGAAGAATCTCTTTCATGTAGCTTCAAGATGAAGATGAAGTATTGTCTAACATAATTCAAAATCATTGTGAAGTGGAGGAAGCATCATCCTCTCATTTTGCTGCTCTAGTCAGGACACTTCTACCTACTCTTCCTGTAGCCACTCTTCCTACAATAGAACTTTCTATAGCAACAAGTATGTCTCATACATTGTTGCATCATGAACTTAAGCTACCAAGCATTAGTGAAACAACTATGGTAGAGATAACTACACAAGTGCAAGTGACAGAAGGAAAATACCTACACATCAACATAAAATTGAGTGAAGAACAACAGTTGTCATTGACAAACTTTGTTGAGGGACCACTAGCATGCATTTTCTGGCACTATCATGATATAAAGGATTTCGACCCTAATCTTTGTACTAATAGAATTTACATCGAGATGACTGCATTAACTCAGTGAGGCAACCACAAAGAATAAATTAACCCTGCACTAAGAGAAATTATAAAAGGGGAACTACAAAAATTGTTAGATGCAGGATTTATCTAGCCCATTTTAGATAGCTAGTGGGTGTCTCCATTGGTTATTGTACCCAAAAAAGGAGGGAAGTGGTGAGTTTTTGTTGATTATAGGGAACTCAATGCTTCCACCAAAAAAGACCATTTTCCCTTTACCCTTCATAGATCAAGTTTTGTACTCACTTGCAGGAAAGCAATACTTTTCTTTTCTAGATGGATTCAATGGGTATAACCAGATCCAAATTGCACTTGAGGACCAAGAGAAGACCACCTTTACCTGTCCATGGGGGACCTATTCCTACTTAGTAGTTCCATTTGGCTTATGCAATGCACCTACAACTTTTCAGAGGGCAATCATTAGCATATTTTCAAACATCTCTCATGATTGCATGGAAATTTATATGGATGAATTTACCACCTATGGTGCTGATTTCAATGAAGCATTGGAGAATATTAGGAGAGTCCTACGTAAATGTGAAGACCACACAGCCTCAAATAGTGAAAAGTGCTTCATGATGATGTAGGGAAGTGTAGTCCTTGGCCACTACATCTCACAAAGGAATTCAAGTAGATCCTCAAGAAAGATCGGGTTGATCACTAATCTGCCTCATACCTACAAAAAAACAAAAGATGTTAGTAGTTTCCTTGGGCCATGTAAGCTACATCAGAGGTGTTTCTATCAAGGATTTTAGAAAAAATAGTATAACCATTGTATACTCTTCTCACTAAGGATGTTGAATTCCATTGGATAGAAGACTATGACAAGGCATTTTCTGATTTGAAGGCAGCCTTGACTCATGCTCCTGTACTCAAAGATACTAATTGGGAGATTCCTTTCCACATCCATACAAATGCATCAGACTATGCCATAGGAGCAGTCCTGGGGTAGAAAGAAGGATCTATTGAAAATGTTATTTATTTTGTCAGCAAAAACTTGCAAGGAGCTGAATTCAACTATATAGTGATAGAAAAGGAAATGATGGCAGTGATCTATGCCCTAAAAAAATTCAGACACTACATAATAGGCTACCAAATCTTTGTGCACACAGATCATGCAACCATTCGATATCTCATGAATAAACCTCCGATATCAGGTAGGTTAGCAAGATGGTTATTGTTGATGCAGGAGTTTGACATAACCATTGTAGATAAACTAGGGAAGGCCAATGTTGTTGTAGACTTTCTTTCAAGGCTGACTACATCAGAGGACAATCAGGTCATAGATGACTCTTTCCCTGATGAGCACTTATTTTCCATCAGTGTGCAAACACCTTGGTATGCTAACATAGCTAACTATCTGGTCACAAGGAGAGTTCCTCCCCACTTCTCTCTAAAAGAGAGAAGGGTTCTCATTGAAAATTCATTTCCTTTTTCATGGATTGTAGGATGTTTGTTTTACACTGGGCCAGACCATGTCATGATTAGATGTGTGAGAGAAGATGAGGCATATGATATTTTGCATGCATTCCATAATGAACCATGTGGAGGACATTTTGCAGCCAAGAGGACATCAATGAAGATTATAAATACATGATATTACTAGCCAACACTCCACAGGGATGTAAGGAGATATACGAGAAAGTGTGATAGATTTCTAGAGGATGCAAGTAAACTAACCAAATTTAATGAGTTACCTTTACTCCTCTTAGGTAGTAATCACTCCATTTGACAAGTGAGGATTAGATTTTGTAGGACCCATTCATCCTCCATCCAATGGTAAATCCTATATCTTAGTATGCATTGATTATGTAACCAAATGGGTAGAAGTTAAGGCCATGAAGCATGCAAGCTATAATAAGGTTGCTGAATTTCTTTATAAGGAGATTTTCACACGATATGGGGTTCCAAGAGAGATAGTGACCGATCAAGGGACTCAATTCACCTCAACCCTTGTTGCAACACTAGTCAATGAGTACAACATAAGGCATAGGAAGTCCACTCCTTATCACCCTTAGGCCAATGGCCAAGTTGAGGTAACTAACAGGGAAATTGAAGCAATCCTGACCAAAATAGTGGCTATTCATAAGAAGGATTGGGAAAACAGGCTGCCAAAAGTTGTCTGGATCTATAGAACAACCTAGAAAACAACAACATGCTTCACTCCTTTTGAGTTGCTATATGGAAAGAAATTTATGATGCCCATTGAATTTGAGCATAAGACTTTTAGAATTGTAATAGACTTGGGGATGGATATCTCTAAAGCACAAAGAGATAGAATCATGCAACTCAATGCATTGGATGAAATGAGAAGCGCCATTGCATTATAAAGGTAGTGTAGAATCATAGAATAAAGTGGCATGGAAAATTCATCAAGGACAAGAAATTCCAAATAGGAGATTGGGCCCTACTCTACGACTCAAGGTATCAAGATAATGTAGGAAAATTGCAGACAAGGTGGCTAGGACCATATGAGGTTGCTGAAGTTTCCCAAATGGTGTTGTTCAACTCACCACCATTGATCTGTAAGATTTAGGTTTCTTGTCAATGGTCATCGCCTCAAATTGTATCACAAAGCCAACTTCAAGGAGGAATTCCTGCAACAATTCACTCAGCATGCAACACCAACTTCTTGTAGCCGAAGGAAGTGGACCTAGTGTCCCTCCTTCTGGCTAACTAAGGTACATAATTGTCATAATAAAGGCTTCCACTTTTGTGGGGGTCCACTTCTTCACCCATCCACCCATCCATATCCACCTTTCTCTCTCTTTCATCACGCCTCCATAATTTCACTTCATTCCATCATCACTTCACTCCATTCCACTCCACTTTCATTAATTGCTAAACTGACCTCTTAAAAGGCGACCAGTACTTTCTCCATAATCGTTGTAACAAATCTTCCAAGAATCCAAGTATGTGTGCATTGAAAGTTGTTATCTCTTAATTTTCTTTTAGTACATTCATTTAATTGCTATAAATTAATATAGACATTCTCCATAGCATGTCATTATTCCCTGCCTTGTCCAATTGTCATAACTATCATGCATGTGAGGACACATGCTCAAATTTAGGTTGGGGGGAAGTGTGAATACTATGTCCACGTGTCTGTCCATATTGGTTCATGTCAGCAAAGTTTAAATTGAGTCGATTTGAATTCTGAGTGAGATGACGACTCACATGTGTGAGGTGATATCAACCGCCACCATTTTTCTTGATCATAGCCTTTATTTATTACTCCTTTACTGCCTTTATTGCTCCAGTCATAATCTTACGCCAAAAAAAAGGTAAAATTCAGATGACACTATCGTTGGAAATTTTGCAGCATTGCAGGAAGGAGAAGTTTAGTTTTCAAATGAAGATTGCAGGAAGGGAAACTTTGTAGAGCGATTGTTTGATTGCAGACAACTGAACAATGGGAGGTAGGTTAATCAGAAATGAACCCACGGTTCATGATGCATTACTGCAGGATGCACCTTCCCGGGCCGAGTTCAGAAACTACGGATGGTTAGATTATTTCCTAAGGCTTAATGGTTTTGATGAAGACGTTGCATTGGAATTTTCCCAGACATTGTTTGAAGGAAATTCCATAGTAAAAGGGTTGGAAGTAATGGCTAGTGAAGAAATAATTGCAGAAGTTATAGGGTTTCCTGCCGACGGTGAAACTTACCCTGCTTCCAGAGACACCAGGTCAGCTAGGGCTGAATTCATAGAACCTAGTGACCCTCCATTGAGTGTGGACAAACAAGGTGCAAAAAGAACCTCTTTTCTTGAGCCGTGGAAGCAAGTAGCTATTCATGTTGTGAAATATATTACCTATGAAGGTCGTCAATTGAACCTACATTCTGTGCACTTCAAACTTTTGAATCATATGAGGCACAGGAGAAGAATGAATGTGCCAAATGTGCTATATCATCTTCTCTCAATCATGGCAGTTGAGACCCAAAAAGGTAGAGATAATTTTGTTTCCCACCATTTTCTGATCAATTTATTAGTTGAGAAGTCTTTGCATGATGTGCCTAACATGACTTGGGAAGAATTCTTAAATAATGATCAAATTAGACCAGATAATTTGTGACCTAGGGTTTTTCCTCAACCTCGTAGGGCTAGTAGAAGATTGAGCATGGCTGAAGCCACTCCTGGTGCCTCAACTTCTGGCGTAGGCCCTAGTGTAAACCCTCCTATAGGTGAACAAACCATAGAGATTAGTTCTTCTGAGGAAAAGCATTCAAACAAAGAAAGTTCCTCTTCAGATTTTGATGATGATGTTCCTCTTGGCATCTTAATGAGAACTAGGGAACATAAGAAAGAAGAAAAAATAAGGAAGGGTAAAGCTAAAAAGAAAACTACAGGAAAGGAAGTGCCAAGCTCTAAGAAATGGAAGGTTGACATTGTTCTTCCTACAGCTAAAGAAAAACATGAGAGCCCTCGTAGGAAAGCAAGACTAGTTGGTCCAACCTTTGGTGTATCTCCAGAGGGAAGCCCTAAGCCTAGAGAAACATTACAAGAGGACACAAAAGTCCCAATGGGGTAGGTGAATGTCGAGGAAAAAGACATATTTGAGGAGGCAAAAAACATAACGCTGGTAGATCTTGTTGATATCGTTGAACAAGTTGAAAGCCAAGAATTTGAGGAGAATCATGAACTCCTGCAGCAAGAGCAGAAGCAAGAGTTCCTACAACAAAAGTAAGAACAAGAGGCCCTGCAGCCAGAGCTAGGAGAACAATCAACACCCCTGCAACTGGAATTGGCTAAACAAATAGGATCCCTAGAGCAAGAGCCACATGAAGAGCAAGCAACAGTGCTAGGAAAAATTCTGGTAGGAATACATAGGCCCTCTGATTTTTCAATACACATGGTAGCTATGAATTTATGGAAAGAGATGCAAAGAAGGGAAGAAGAATGGAAAGAGGAGAAACATAGGTTGAAGAAATAAATTCAAAAGAGAGATGAGGAGATTGAAGATAAGGATGCATAAATTGCTACTTTAAAGAAGGTGGACGATATGGCAACCTTAGTACCTCAGCTATTAGAATGTAGGACTCCTCCAAGGGTCTATGCTCTGTATTTGAAGGAGAAGCATCTTTCTTTTAAACTAGCAAGAATTGTTTCAGGTTTGAATCCTTCCATTGAGACTCCTCTTGAATTTTTCAATGCTTATCGGATTGCTCCTCGAAATGAAGAATTTGTTGTGTGAATTTTATTTGCATAATTATGCTGTGACCCAAGACCATGATTGGAATCCACTGTTGTATGTTGGGGATGTCCAATTAAGGGCATTCATGTCCTTGATACATAATGAGATTAGTTGGGGACAACAATTCAGGACTTATAGGAAAATAGAATCCAACACTCCCCTGTCCATCAGGGTTGAATCTAGAAATCCAGGAGACATTTTTTAGGGATTGGGATAGAATTCTTTATAGACCAAGCTATGGCAATATGATCACACTGAGAAATAGTTTATAAAGAATATGAGAAATTGAAGTAAAACCAAAGGGAATGCTGTGATGGGATACCTATCACAAAGGTGGAACAACCTAACTGATGAGTTGAAACAAGTTGAACCTCCTCTATGTAGAACTATGTTGCAACACTTAAGAGAATTGATAGATATATAGATTAGAAGGACAAAGGGACAATTTTGGCTTCCATTGACTTTTCAACTACCTACTTATTGTGGCACGTACTTAAAATTTTAGGTATTACAGTATGACATGGCTGTAGAAGATAGAGATGGAGTAGATTGGACAAACAATAAGGGTTCCATTGGGACCATAATCTAAAAACAACAGAAACTGATGTAGAACAGATGGAATTTGAAAAATTCACGACATTAACAAAGCAAAGGAACAACCGTCCTTCTGCTAGAGGACCAACAAAGTCTTAGGTTGGGGGGAGTGACAAGTCCAGTTTATGACTAAATTTTGATAGGATTTTATTATCTATTTGTCATATTTTTCATAGACTTTCATGCTTGTATTTTAATATTTTTATGATATTTCCCCAAAACCATAGACATTGGTCATGAGTTTATTTCTACAATATTTAATGACATTGACATGCTATGTGAACTATCTGTGGTGATTTTACATGTGGATTGATGAATACTAATTTAAGATGGTTACAAATATGCAACTTTTTTTGCATACTAATATTGTCTTGCAGATATAATTAGCCGCCTACACAATTAAAGAAGATTATGCCCATTTGGTCATTTTCCTGCTTGTCAACAAGGTGATCATTCAAGGTCAATGGAGGGAAGACTCTCGATGACGAAAGATTCCTCATTCAAATCAAAATTGTAACCACCTTGTAAATGGTCTTAATTGTCTGTTGAGCGAATATAGGCGTTACTATTGTGCTAAATTTGCGTTAAGGAAAACATGCATGACCAAATTTCGCACATGTGTAACCACCTCTCTACTTTCTATGCTTTCCCTAAAGTGGCGTCCTCCTAATCTATTGGAGTTGACCGCCTTGCTAGGTGATTAGTTAGTAGCTTTTCTTCCTATAAATAAGACTCAGATGCTCCTTCAAAAGAGGTTGCTTAATCTGATGATGTACTCACATTCTTAGTTTTTCAAGCAATACAATTATGTTGCTCCATTGTACTGTTGTTTTTCAATGAATAATAAGAATTTATAAGTTTGTACATATGATTTTACATTTGTCTTAAGGAATACTCATCCAAAGGGGGCCCACTTGATGAGCATTCCATCATTTAAACAGTCATCACTTTCTATTTATTAATTAGTTAAGAATCTGGCACTGAATGTTCTTGCAACCACTAGAACTCTATTTTGTGACTATTCCTACAGCCAAAGTAGACAGAGTAGTTTCATGTTTGTTTGCTCATATTTTTATTCCTATCATGCATTTTAGCTTAGTGTAGTTGTTGGTTGACATTCAAAATTTATGTTATTCCTTTCCAAGCAATTTAGTCTTAGCATTGTGTCTTAGCAATGTTATTTTTTCCCAGCAGGTTTACTTTTACCATTGTATCTTTTCTTAACTATAGGATAGAATATGGCTACTTTGGATCCTTAGTTCACATATTGTGCCAACCATTTCAAGTTCACATCCCTGGGTTGACAAGTTAAATGCACTTCATGATGATTGAAATAGCTATTCAAATTAGATGTCCAATCTTTGAATCACAGTTGTAAGAGCTTAGTTATTAGATCATGTAGGAGGCCAACACCAACCAAAGGGAGGAGGCTTCCATTTAGTGTTCAATCTGACAACTGAGCTTGACTTAGAATTCAAAATAGGAATTGAAATAATCTTCTAGTTAGAAGTCACCAGGAGCTCATAGCTAGCAAGGCAAGCAGAAGGGACACACCGAGTAGAATCAAAATGAATAAGAGAAAAGTTCTCTAGAATCGCCCGTCAGATCTTGATAAAAAGACTATCAACCTTAAGTTTAGACTCACAAAAGATCCTGTTATTTCTTTCTTTCCATAATCCCCAAGAAATACGCAGGGCCATAAGGTCCCACAGCCACCGAAGAATAGGAGAGGAAGAAGGGAAAGTCCATTGATCAAAGAACTTAGCAAGAGAATCTGGAAAGACCCAACCAATATTCTAGAGTTTGAGAAATTTACTCCAAAGAGAAAAAGAATAATCACACCCAAGGAAAATGTGGAAAGCACTTTCACCATCAGCTTCACAGAGAACACATCTATTAGGAATCACAAACCCTCTCTTACAAAGGTTGTCTTGCATTAAAACTTTACCTTGCATAAGTAGCTAGAAGAAGACATTCACTTTAGGAATCAACTTCTTATTCCATAACCTCCCCCAGAAAGGAAAAAATGCAGGCACTTCCAAAGAACTCAAGAGAGCAGAAGCCACTGAAAATTTTTCGCTAGCACAGGGGGCCCAAATGACTCTATCCGATCTAGGAAAAGAGGGGATCTAAATCTTACACAAGAAATCCTTTAGAACCTTCAAAGATGAGTCCCAATCCTCAAACATTTTCCACTCCCCATCTTCAAAATAATTTGAATCTTACACAAGTTGTCTTATTTACACCTTTTTAACACTTTTTCTAGGTTACTAAGAGCTTCCTCATAACTTTCACCATAAGTGGTGAAGTCATCTATGTATATCTCCATGCAATCATGTGCATAATTAGAAAATATGTTGAGTATTGCTCTTTGAAAGGTGGTTGGATCATTTCATAAGCCAAAGGGTAGAATATAGTAAGCATAAGTACCCCAAGGACATGTAAATGTAGTCTTGTCTTGGTCCTTTGGAGCAATTTTAATCTAGTTATAACCACTAAAACCATCAAGAAATGAGAAGTACTGCTTCCCAGCTAGTGATTCAAGTACCTGATTGATGAAGGGCAGAGGAAAATGATCTTTCCTAGTGGTTGTATTTAATTCCCTATAGTCTACATAAACTCTCCATTTTCCACCTTTCTTGGGAAAAATTACCAAAGGTGAGACCCATTCACTATCTAAGATTGCATAGATAAAAACCTACATCAAGTAGCTTTTGTAGCTTAGTTTTCACTATCTCCTTGAGAGAAGGATTCATACACCACTGTGGTTGCTAAATGGGTCTATAACCATCATTAATGTAAATCCTGTGCATGCATAGATCAAGATCTATGCTCTTCATATCATGGTAATCCCATGCATATGTGGTTGAGTGTGCCTGTAGCACTGATTGTAAAGAATTTTTTTGTTCCTCTATCAAGGCAATATTAATATTCAACTTCCTTCCTGGAATGATTTCCAATTCCTTTGATGACTCTTGAACTGATGAGAGATCAAGGCTAATGGGTAAACATTTTTGATGTAGTAGTGAATGAAATAGTTGTGATATCACTTATGTAGAATTTGTAGGTATAATACTTTGCAAGGGGTCTTTTAGGAATATGAGGCAGTCTTGTTGCTACGGGATCTCACCACAGTCATTTTGGATTATGTGAGAAATGAGCTCATCTTCATACTGGTCATCCAATAATGGGCTATGTTCTATACCCATTAGTCTCTGTAGAGAATAGTTATCTTCCTTCTCCTCACCCAAATTGGACCAAATGGTGTGCTTAAGGTTTGTATATGGTTGGGTCAGTGGATAAAGAACCAAGTTCTTTGTGATTTTCCCATTGGATATCATCATTTTACCAGACCTACAGCCTATAAATGCATCATCTATTACCAACCAAGGCATGCCTAGGATGAGTGGGTAACCCAAAAGATTGACTTTGGGTAGTAATACTATGAATTTTGTAGGGTATTCGCAAGAATCCAATGCAATGACTAGGTCTTCAATAATTCCTTTAGGATTTATCATGGACCTATCAACTAATTGCAAAATAGTTTGTGTCGGCTTGAGGATAACCAACTAAAGAAACTGTATTGTTTCTTTTGTCATGAAATTGATGGCTACCCCCATGTCTATCAAAGTGTTCTTAATGAGGGTTCCATTGATCTTAACATCCACAACTGGACTACCAGGATCTGTATACTTAGGGATTGTAATGTTCCATAACATGATATCTACAAGATTTCCCAAGACATGGACTGTTTGTGGATCTTTTATTTTCCTACCTAGTTTCTTAAGACATAGATCCCTTATAGTTTTGGTATAGATAGGGATAAATTTGATAGCTTGGATAAGTGGTATTTTGATGCTCACATATTTCAATTGTCCTAAAAGGTATGCCTCAACTTGTGTGTGATAATTTTGCATAGCTAGGCATTCAAGAAAAGGTGGCTTAGGATTTGATGTAGTTTGGTGTACCTTATTTGGCTCAGGTTCCAAAGATGGTTTATTAGAAGCCTCAACTATAGGTTCCTCATCCTCCATTTTTTCAATTTGGGGAGATGAAGGTCCAACAAGTTGTTTTCCTAATCTGAAGTGGACATCACTTACCTCTACCCCACAAGTGGGCTATTTCATAGCTTCATTAATATAAGCCTATTGAATAGGCTTAGTGTTAGGGTTAGATGTAGGTTGGGTAGGTATTTGCTATTTCTTGGGTGGCTGGGATGCAAGATTTTATGGAGGCATTAGGGCTTGTTGTTGTTGTGGAGGAGGGAGCATAGGTTGTTCATAGTTCATATTTTGCTGCTACCATTGTTGGCTTTTCTACCATTGAGACTGTCATTGATTTTGCTAGTTTTGCCATTGTGGATTGTAATTGGAACCCTAAAAATTTTGTTGTGGCCAAGGATTTGGTTGTTGGTTCCAATTTGGCTGAGCTTGTGGCCACTATTGAGGGTTCTACCACTGGTTTTGGTTTACTTGCTAGGGTTGAGAGTTCCAGGCAGAAAAGTTTTGATTCCCAATAGGAAAGAATGAATTAAAGCTAAGGGGGTCTTGTGGCATACCTTGTCTTTTTTACCATGGCCTCCTTTGTGCTATATAAAAGAGTTTTCCATCATCTCCTTGAATTGGTTTAAAATTGGGCTTCTCAACTTTATCCTATTGGATACTAGCCTCTCTTTTGCATTTACAATTTTCCTTTCTCTGTCTATAGCTTGGACAGTATTCAATAAGCATAGCCTCAACTTCCTCCTGCTTCTTAATGTGGATTGTATCTAACTAAGTCGTTAAATGGCTAATTATATCTTCTTTCATATTGGATAATAGGTTGCTCAGCTCTATTTTTGAAACCCCTAATGATTTACCAATCATAGATGTCCTATCTCCTCTTGGGAATTTAGTAAAGGTCATGGAGTAATTCCTGTAGGCCTTACAAATATCTTCAAATGGTAACTATGAAATATCCCCTCATCTAATGAGGTTCAAGGCATCCATGCAATCATCATTAACTCCCCTCAAAAAGACTAAATTGAGAGACCTTATGACAACTTATTTTGAGGGTTTTTCTTTAGAGCAAACTAAAATATTTCTATATAATCTTCTAGAGGTTCGTCATCCTTTTGTGTCATTCTAAATATATCATCTTTCCTCCTATCAGGTCCTCTACAATAGTCTTGATACTTCTCCAAAAATAGTGTCTTCATGGTGTCCCAATTAGGAACAACATCTTTACCTAATCCCATGAACCATATCAAAGCCACATCTTTGAGAGTGGCGAGAAAAATATTTAACGTATGTGCATCAAAAGTATAGGAATAACTTTTACATAACACATCAAATTCAAAGAGGAATGTATTTGGCTCTTTAGGCATTAACCCATAGAAAACTGGCAAGGTCGAAGGAGGAATGTTATTCAGCACTGTAGCCCTTTGCTAGTCAGTAATGGGAAACCCAAATGTTGGTCGAGCATCATCATCTATTGCATCACCCATGGTGCGATATGTTCCTTTGTATGTGTGCTAGAGGTTGGTGAGAAGGAAATGTCTTCTTCAGTGGTGCCTTCACTCTAAGTACTATGGTCACCAATTTCTGCAATAACTTCCTAGTGTGTGGAGGAAAACAACCTACCCAAGGAATCTCTCTTCCTCTACATACATGAAATATGACTTTAAATTCAGTGGTCCTACACAATCTTAGTATATCTTGCTATTGAAAAAGATGGTATCTAACAGTCCTAATGCTTGAAAAGATAAATTAACTAAGAAAACTATAAAAAACTAGTCTATGAACATAGCAACATCCCTGGAAATGACACCAAAAATGTAGATTCTAAACTAATGTTTTCTAAACTTGGTAGAATCTACTCAATTTAGAGGTTTAACAGGTTGAACAGTCCACTTCACATTGCTTAATAATACATTAAATTATCAACCCAGGGCTTGTAAACTTATGATGGTGTAACATTATATATTCCTTCATGGACTTTAAACTACTTAAAATACCCTACCTAAGTTATTCTACTTGCTAAAAAATAACAAAACTGTAAAACAATAAAAGCATAAATTAGAACTAGTTGCTACGAGTACCTACAGTAAAGATTGTAACTAAACCGCTATTAATAAAATGATACTGTGTTAACCGAAACTTAATAAAAAAATAATGACTCAACTAATCTATCCTTTTGAGTTCTACTAATAATCATTACATGCATATTCACAAACATTCATTCATAATAAGAAAGAAATAAAATTTCAATTAACTTTCATATGATTCATGAACAATGATAAACTAATAACAACTATTAACATAAATAAATAACTGAAATATGAAGTGAAGAACAATACCTTGAGTGGCCTACTTGAGTAATTGTTCCCACTTAATTGAACACAATCTAACTAATAGATTCTATGCATCCCATAAGATTAACTCCATTCATTGCATATTGTAAAAGATTACAAAATATCTTTCCATAGATTGGACTCAATCATTTTGGAATATTTTCATGTCTTGAAAATTGAAAAGTAACTGGCAACATAAAACCAATATAAAATGACTAACTATCCTACGGATTCAACCAACACCTATATATAAGCTGAGAGAATCATTATTGAAAGCAACAACTAATTGAAACCATTAACTCCACTCTCAAATAATAGAGTGTGGAATTAAGATTTGAATTATTCAACCTATGACTGAAAAGGAAGGAGAAATCCTATTAGGACTAGAACTCTGTCAAAATAGAACTGTATGTAAACAAACAACCACTTGTCAAAATTCCATCAGTCAAGGAAACCTCCTCTTTAGTGTTTATTAAACTAGTCATAATAACACATGCCCAATCTTCATTAAGAGCCTTTGATCAATGACCACCTATTCATCTTAACCTGGAGCTTCCCTTGCTTCAGTTTCTAGTCATCCCTCTTGTTATGGGTTCACTCCACAACTGCTATGCTATGGTTCCTTTTAAGTTGCAAACAAGTTAATTCCACAAAACATGTACGCGAGGATAAGTATCACAATTAATACAAAGCATTCCATCAACGTTCCATACATTCATTCATATAAACCATATAATACTAATATATTATAACCATAATATCATCATCATAATTAAAGTTCAAGTCTATATAATGGATATAAAAGGATAGCATAATGTAGGAACATTGTTTGGAGAATATGTTTAAAAGTATCTTAAAATAGGTATAAAAACAACATAAGCTAGACCATTATCTAGACCTATCACCTACCATTTAATTCTCAATCTTTTTATCAATTTTCACATATCTGTCAAATTGTCTTTCATTGAAGAAAATGTGGTTGTAGTACCGCAGATTAATATCATATGTACATCTAAATCGAGTGAAATGTTTGATTTTATAACTTGATACTAAAAATGGCAGGAAGTATGGCACATGTTTTATTTTTATCATTTTTTTCATATCCACTAGATTGTCTTTCTTTGAATAAAATGTGGTTCTGGTACCATAGATTAATGCTATATGTACATCTAAAGTGAGTTATTGGATAGCTTTATATTGAAAACTGCATCACGTACTATACATGATGATGGCATTAATCTCTCGATGAATTAAAATAAGATTTATAATGATTTCATATCGTTTAAGTGCCAATGTCATGCTTGAAAGCTTGTCAGCTTGAGGTATAGTGTGCATGTAGCTAGACGCGAAATCAAAATAAACATTTTTAGTGTAAGTGGCTCTCATACAATTAAAGTTTGTTACTTGGTTAGCACAAAAATAGCAATTATACCCCACATGACTCATGAGTAAATAGGGATCATGATGGTGAGCCAAGAGCTCATAAATGGCTCGTAAATAGGGATAGCGAGCACAACTAAAATCATTCATAGAAGGCTTTACTATTGAGTGCAATGCTCTAAATTCTCATAAGGGTTTTCATTTTTCAAGGTTAATAAGGAATAAGATGATGTGGCATTATTGGGGATACTCTAAATTCTTCCGCCTCTAGTTATGTAGTTATAGAGTAAAATACCAATTTTCTTCAAGTTCAGAATGGGTGGAATTGGAAAGAAGTTGATTTGGTTCACCTAGCTTTTGAGACAAGTTTTGAACCAAGATGAGGAGCTCTCATGGAGATAAGTGCTTTCACAAAGAGTACACCCACATAAGTATTTTAATCATATTTGCATTCAAATTTGGCGACTTCTCATACTCCATTTTGACAGAGGCCCTCAAAGAGGAACTATGGAATTTCAGTTTCATTTTGTGCTTTCTTGGTGCCTTGAAGAGTTGCAAGAAGATGGTGGTAGAAAATTTACTACCCCTTATCTTCTAGATAATTCTAGTTGGTAAGTAGGATAGGTACATTTTCTATCTTCACAACCCCCATTTCCCAAGTATGGTAGGAAAACCCTATGGATTCTCAAAGTTATTTGTTTGGTAATATGGTTTGGATCCCATAGTTGCCACTAATAGCTTGGAATCAATTGTGTCATTTTGGGTTGTTCTAGTGATCAAATTGAACATATTATAAATGAAAAACCATATTTGAGATCCAATATCCAAACCATGGTCGGCAAGCCCCGTGGTTTGAGAATATGGTTTGTATTCCATTATCACCAGTAGCATCTTGGACTCAATTGTGTCTAATGTAAAGTGACATGTCATTTATACAAAAACAAGAGCTTGCATGATCTACTCATCTTTAAAAAGCTATGTAATTGTTTCACATTTAAAACTAATGCAAAAATAAAGGCATTTGGCTTACATCCAACAAAACCCCCCTTTGACTCATACTTGGCATCAAGTCATTAACCTTCAAACTACCTCCAAACTGTTATCATTGACATAAATAACCTTCAACCATCTCCCTTGACCATATTTGAAGACACATGCTATTATCTTGCATTTTAAAACAATTAAACTAAGTGACTCATAATTACATCACTTAGACTAATGTTTTACATTTATGATAATGCAAAATAAAATGGTCAAGATGACTCACAAGGGAAACTAAGTCTTAAAAGACTTAGATACTTAACATAAATGAAGGATAATACCAAGTTCATTTGGAATGAACTCACCATAGATAATAGTCAATATTGCAAATATTTAAAATAAAAGATAAAATACCTTTTACTTGGTCGGCATGTAGATTAGGAAAAAAAACCCTAATACAAGACAAGGAAAAATGTCAAAAGCATTTCATTTTTTATCATTCGAGCTTTTTGGAAGCTCTTAGCCACTGACCTAGGGTTTCATTGAGGGCATTGAGTTCATCCATGGCAGATTCTTGAAAGAAATCGAGGCATCTTCAACTCACTTTTTGTGCGATCGATACACAAAAACTTCTAAGCCTATGGAAGCATTTTTCTTGTCTCTCCATTTCATTTTTGCAAAGAACATGCTTGAAATTGAGCTTCATGATGAATATATCTTCATATTGGGACTCTTCCTATTGTTTCCATCATTTTCTTGTAGAGATTTTGGCATTTTTCTATAGATATTTGTTGTGGCTTTGTGTTTGCAATCACGGAGGGTTTGTGTCCCTTTCATGGACATGACCTCCACAGTTGTCTTTTGTTTCTCATTTTTATGTGATGAAAATTATGCAAGATTATAATATGGATGAGATTTCATAGGGAATTGAATAGTTGAAACTAGGGCTATCTTGGTCGGCTGCTCACAAAAGCAATACCACCCTTTGATCTTGCTACTGTTCCTTTGTGTTTCAATTTCTATGTTCTTTCTTCAGAAACATGAGGGTTTGGAAATAAAACCCTAGAGTTGAAGCTTTGAATCTTTTTCTCTATTGAATATATGAAGACCTCTATTTTTTTATAAAGCTTTTGCAA
>VDFB02063458.1:52791-70868 GCA_007258455.2 Sequoia sempervirens | reverse complement strand
AATTAAATAGATAAATAAACATGAGGATTCTTATATTATAGAACAATAAAAAAATTACCACTTGCCTCTCACTAACTTGATAATGCCTATAATTATCAATGTATCCCTAAAACATATAATTTTAGGTAGTAAGTAGGCATTGGAGATAGGATAAACCAAAGAAATGAGTCCAAAACATAATTCTTCAAAGGACATAAATATTCAAGAATCGAGTCAAGCCAAAGTGAGAGTAGAAGAAAATATGTAAAAGAACAAATCAAAGTTTAAATTGTGTTTATGTGAATTCAAATTTGGAAAATCCCACATGATTGTAAAATGGAGTAAAAATATGGCAAATCTTGTGTGGTTTTAAAATGGTTGGAGTAAATGTTGGGCAATTGGGACCACAATCTAAAATATATGTGGTGATTTCAGGGCAATTACAACCCCAACATAGCATGGTGTTATAATCTAGTATTAATGAAACTGGTCCTTATATAGGGTGGAATTTTGATGGTATTAGCAAATATGTCAACTAATTAAAACATGCCTCTAAAATTCTAGGCAATTTTGCATTATAAACATGTAATTTCCCATGACAATAATATTATGTATAAATGTTTCATAAATAATTTTGTGATGATTTAACATTCCTTGGGTTGATGAATTATAAATCCTAACAATTTGGGCCCTACACTATTTCATCATATTTGCCAAAATTGAATTGGCTAATACCAACTATTTTCCAATTGACGAGAAATTCATGGCTAAAAAAAATTATGGACCAAGCCACCCATACTCACATTTTTTTCTTCTTTTACCAATACCACCCCACCTTTTCATTCTAATTACCTTACCATTTCCATCCCACTCACTTCTATATCTATAGATCTTATACATCCCACTTAATCATTGTTTGCTCCCATTGATTGCCCCATACCACAACCATCTCATGAGGTTATCCAACCCCACTCAAAGACCCTTTCTACCTTTCTCCACTTATAGACTACCATTCTTCTCCGTCTTCTCATACACATGATACCTCATTAGATGTTTCTCCTAACACTATCATTGCTTATATCCATGATGCTACACCACCAATTGACAGACACAACCTAATCACATATATACCTATGACGGTATGACACCTACCTACTCTTTAATATGATTATCCTTTTTCTTATGGGCCTCTACCAACATCCCCTTAGGATCTTGCTCTTCAATGCATTCATGTTCATCCTAATACTCTCTCGGAACAAACCACATGCATCTTTCTATCTCTTGCTCTTGATGATATTAACATCATTTTTCTTGCATCACAATTCCCCCCTCTATTGATGATTCATGAAAATGTTCCTTTATTCATAACTATGAAATATCATTCCATTGACATCAACTTTTGTATTTTTTTTAGACTGCAAGAATTGGGTAGCCCCCCCTATAAACTGCATGCCCTTAGTAAACTTTTTTCATGTGACTGGAGGCATTGGCGCGACACGCCCTTCGGTACCACGGGGACGGGGGGAGACTAGGCCTTGTGACCTCTTCCCTGCAATAGGATGCTTTAGCAATCGAACTAAGCTCCTGACCATGAAACACACATTTGTTGACAATAGACTGAACTTCAAAATTTGCACCACTCAATTGTTAAGCAAGATCCATATTACCTTTACTTCTTAAGAAAGACAAACATATTTATTAAGAGCTTTGATAATACTCATCAAATTCATTCGAAACCATTATTCTTCCTATTACTATTCACCCCCACCACCTTCACAACATTATTCCATAATAAAATGCCCAAAAAATTGCCATTTAACATTTTATTATGAAGACCAGTCCCAATTCAATCTCATGCATACACTTTTGGAGCTACCGTATCTTAACAATTCTTCAATTCAAGTCCAAGCTAGGCAGTTGACGGAACATTATTTAAACCTCTTTAGAATATAATTTTTCTCCCAATTTTGACTGATTAAATCTTAAATTACGTTAAGTGACAGAATCCTGTGCGTAACATCTCGGGTTCTGTGCAGCATCTGTCGAAACTGGATTGGCTGACGTATAAACATCTATTCAATTTCATTTGGTCTGCATTTTTGTTTGTCTTCTCCAATATTTAAATTAATTGTGACTCTTTCGATCAAAAAAAAAATTCTGTTTATTGTCAGAAGAGGATTATTTAATTGCCTGATATTTCTTGTTTCCATTGGAGTGGCAATAACTATGCCACTCTATCACGCAATATCTACCTTAAAATCTATAAGAATAAAAAAAATAACAAATAACAAATAAAAAAATCTGAGAATATAATACTTACTGTCTAGTCGTAAATAAAAACTGAAAAAAAAATGTGGCCTTGTGATGTTAGGTGAACTTAGCACATGTAAAACAAATTGCATTATTTATTTAAAAGGGATTTGATAATTTCATAGTCATGTTTCACTTGCTAAATTTAGTAGTTTTATTAATTAATAGTTTTTTTTTTTTTTTCGTTTTTGGTATGGTTGGAATTTATTGTACAAATAATTGTTAGTTATAGTATTTTGATTATTATTTTTTCATAAAAGAGGGGTTTTAATTTATACACAAAATTTTAAATTAGAGAAAATAATATAAACAACTTAAAATAAAGGATAAAACGGACAAGATTAATGGATTTAAAATAGAGAATATTTATGTTTTAAATGTATTGTTAGGGATGGTCAAGCTTCCTTCTCAAATGCAATAACAACATAAATGATATAGACCATTTCAGTCTTTGAGTGATTGAGACATTCACGGGTGTTGAATTTGAAGTAGATGCTCATTAATCTTCATTTGTATGGTCTACTAAGAAATGATCCAACTATAAATCTAGAGGTCCTTAAAGAGTAATAAACACATTTGTAATCAATTCTTCTATTTTTGTTATCTTTGCTCAGATTTGGCCACATCATCAACTTATGTCGATTAAATAAGGGGTATGAAAGGATGTACATATCAGTATTGAATATGGCAACAATCATCATGGCTATGCAAAATATTCATGTTAAAGACCACCTTTATTAACTCTTTCATTGCCACCTTAAAACAGTCTCTATAATATTCCTTAGAAATGCAATGAGGAATGCACTCTAGGAGTTATTTAACTATGTTTCCTTGTCTATTTTTTCTTTAGAGAAGAGTTGTTTAAAACAAATTTAAATATGATCGTGAACCTCTTTCACATCCACTATATAGAAGCCATATGCCAATTTTTTTTTTTTCATGGTATTGTCATTCCTTCTTTCTTATTTTTTCCCAAAGAAATATTTTGTGCTTTAGCTACCTTCCTTGAGCCAAAACATATAAGATTTTAATCTTCAAGAATTCTCTTCTTTTTGGAGGAGATTAATCCATTTATTAGATAGATGGTGTTGCTAATAGAGGCTTTCTCTAAGGTCTTCTTCTCAATTCCTATGAATTTCTTCAAGTTGAGTCATTAGAGAAGTTTTACTTTGAGTTTTTTCAAAAGATTATAGTCAATGTCTAATGCAATCCCTTGTGTGTTAAAAATTTTCACCCATTTTTGTCTCGGAAAAAGGGTGCTTGGGATCAATCCAAGAAGTTTAACCATTTGCACAAAGGCTTCTTTTTACACCAAATGGAAGAGCACTTGAAATGGATTGAGCCCTATTATGTGGAAAAAGGGATCTAGGGTGTAAATCACACCCTTCCACTTATAACATTGAGGGGGACATAAAATGATCATATAAGATCACTTGGCTACTTTCCTCAAGGAAGAGCCATAATGATTTATCAGTGTTTTGATCCCCTTTGGGAGGATTGATTGGGAATTGAAATGATGTGATTAGATGTGATGTGTTTGATAAGGTAAATGTAAACTAGGTTAACTATGCAACTACAACAAATTGATATGAATTTAGAAAAACGTAGAAATATTTGACTAGAATTGGAAACAAAGAAGCAAAGTGCAAAGACAAAGGAACCTGGAATTCAAATTTGAGTTGAAACTGACTAATCAGTGGCATGGGCACCCTAGAATAAGAAATGAAGTTTTTTGGAGTCTCAAAACAAGATCAAATGTGTTATAGTTTGTCGGTGCTTTTCTGTTGGACTCGGATTTGAAACACCATTTGTTGATAAATAATTGATCTTTCCCTAATTTGATGAGTGAATGTGCTTAAATTCTTGATCTTGATGTTGAGAATTCAATCTTCCCCAAATCCACTTCATAGCTATCACCTGCAAGAAAGAGAGGAGAGAAATGGTTGTGTCGTATAGGGGCTTGCCTAAGTCAAACCCCATTTTGGTGCTTCCACCTCCACAATGACTATGATGATGTTGGATAAAGAGTGCTTACCTTAGGTTAGGCAGAGGCAAATGGATAAAACAAATGATTAATCACAAATGCTACAACTTACCACTCATATCTTCTTTCCCTGATGGATTGAAGTCATGTCACACATCTCATGCAAGGAGAAATTAATTCTTGATTGAAAGTCTTGCATGTGTTAGTACTCACAAAAATAATGAACATAAAGCATGAACAATCTTACTTATGATTCAACATGATTTTCATGATGCATTTCTTGACTAATAAAGATGTAAACTATTGATAATTTTTCTCTTGAACTGCCTTGGCTACCTTTTTGTGCTCAATTAGAATTCAAATTACCTTCTAGTTTCAAATGGTGAAAAATAATTATACTTGTATGCATTTCTTGACCTCCCACAATGATTATTTTGAAAAGTTGACAAAGGAATTTAAATTTATAAACATAAAAATTTTGACAATAAAATATTAAAAATTGAGCCAAAATAGGGTGGTCGAGGGTGAGGGTGCCCTATACTAGAACTAGTTTAGAATTTACGTTGTTAAATAATTAATTTTTTTAATTCCCAATTTTATCTTGAATTTTCAAAAATGGTAATAAAACAAGAAAATGACAAGCATAATTAGGTCCAAGCACATAAGGATGAGTAAAACATAGTGTGAAATTATTAGGGTTTGCAATTTATGATGCTACATTTAGCCCTCACTTTAGTGAGAGTATGAACTTACGCTCATGCTCACACTAAAGTAAGGAGAAGCCATGAGGGGTTCTTTCATCAAAACATTGGAGAAGTAAGATGACACTAAATCTAGGGGATGTGCTCGCCCCCAGGCTCAAGATCCTACTACACAACAATGTAAGGATAAAGGAACACCCACATATGATATGCAATGCAAAAAAAGAAACATGAGAACCAAAGATAAAGCATACACAACGAAGACATGAAGAAAACACAATGAAGACACAAAGAATACACTATGAAGACACAAGCATACACAAATTAAACATATAGAAAATAGTTGAAGCAAGAGTACACATTAAAACACAATATGCATGAAATATAAACATAAAAACACAAGATTAGTATGATAAAAGTATTTGAGTCAATAAGATAAAGAGACCTTAGTCTAAAAATTTATCTCAAATACCAAGTGGTATCCATTGAATATAATATGTTAGACATGATGGTGCTCTCGTAAGGTTAGCAAGTTGTGTTATGTTAGATCACCTATGAGCTACAAAGATCCACTGGATATCAAGCAGTGTTATGCTAGGTGTCCATGCAATATGATGGGTCTCACAAGGCTAGCAAGTTGTGCTATTCTATTAAGTTGTGCTATTCTATTTTACTCATGAAACACATGGATCTACTAGCTAGCAAGTTGTGTTATGCTAGGTATCCATGTAAAAATGATCAAGTTCACGAGACAACAAGCTCCAAGTATGCTAGGTCTATGGATCATTTTTCTAATCTCACCTCAAGGAGTGCATAAAGGTTTAATGTCACAGGGGTCAGTTTAACATCTTGAGGGATGAATCACCTCAGGAGGTGCAAAAAAGTTTAATGTTGTATGGGACGAATTAGTAACCATACCTCAGGGGGTCTTATACAAAATACCACCACAAAGGGGGTATACAAATACAATGAAAACCACACCTCGGGGGGTATTATGCACAATACCACCATGAAAGGGGTACATGAATTAATTTAAAGACTACACCTTAAGAGGTATCATGCACAATACCACCAATAAATGGGCATATGAATTAAATGAAAGGCCACACCTTAGGGGTATCATGCATAATACCACCACTAAATGAGCATATAATTGAATTGAAAGGCCACACCTTATGAGTTATCATACATAATACCACCACTAAAGGGGCAGATTAATGAATTGAAAGGCCACACCTTAGGGGAATCATGCATAATACCACCACTAAAGGGGCACATGAATAGATTTGATCTTCAGTAAATGTTGAATGTGTGATAATGGACAAGGGATATTCCCCCCTTAAAATGTTAGCATACTTTATATGTTGATATTTTAAGGAAACAAAGAGGGGAAGAGGGGATCCTAAAAAAAGAATAGATACCCCTCCCTAAGATTAATTATCCTTTCCCCTCAAGTGTAAGCACAAGGAAAATTAGTGTAGAGATTGTAGACACTTAAAAATGTCATGAATGATATGATATCATGCACTTGAATCTGATATACTACCACCATTTCATCCTAAAACCCATCCTCTTTTTGCTTAATTGATTACATTTTAGCCTAGTTATTTAATTAATTAGATAGAAGAGTTGTTGGTGTAATAAATATACTAAATTAAATACTATTTTGGAAACAATTGAATTCTTTAAAAATTAAAATAAAATAATAACTGTATTTAGCTAAAAAACTATGATAGATGATAAAATGCGATTCACCAATAATGCAAAAATATCAATGAAGATTAGATCAATACATTGGATCATGAATATATGTATGTTGATCTAGGTCACTTTCGTGATTGTAGACATGATCTTGCTAGTGTAGATTTGATCCCTATCACACATATGTATTATGAACTTATGATTCTTATCTCTAATAAAAATTTAAAATGTCAACTTTAACTTGTCTTGATGTTCTTAGTTTGTTCCCACATAAATAGTCGTTTTGGTGTTTGATGATTTAGATGTGGTAGGGATAATTACTTCCCTTATGTCAAACCATGCAAGGATATCAATTCAACAACTAGATAAAAAAATCAAAGACAACATTCTTAAACATGCAAGATTCCTAGATGCTTATGTAATGTAAATTCTCTAATAAATTCTCTTGATAGTTCATGCAAGTAATAATTCTAAATGTGTAATGATTGATTCAGATGTTGTGCTCTAGGTTATCTAAACTAACTTGGAGTTATCCCTTTAAATGTAATGCCAAGGTCAAACAAAACACTTTTACACCATGAGTTAACACACAATCATCTCAAGGAGAGGTAAAGTTGGCCCCATATTATAATTTGAATTTTGAAAGTTAAGGGGTCATTCCTTTGATTGTAGAAATGCTCAAGATAACTTTCATTACCAGAGATTTTTCTTGGGACAAGAAAGGGGTAAATTAAAGGTCAAGATTGAAGTGTGGATGGGAATCAATAATGCTTGAATTGTATGCACACTCTCATCTAAAAAGACACCATTTATAGGCTTCTAATTACATAAAAGTCACTTTAATCAAAATGAGTCCAAAACATAATAGAAAAGAGTATGGGTATATAATTTTCACCATTACAATACTAAACAAATGTTACCATCAACTTCACCTTGATATTTATTAATTTTGGTTGCCTAAATAACTTAAATGGTTATAGTAGATCTACCAACCACTACCCTTCTCCCCTACATATCTCCTTTAAAGTTAGAGCCCTTGAACCTCTTTTATACCATTTAGTGATATGAGATTTCCACAATCCATATTGAATGTTCAATTTTTCTTATGGATTCGATTGTGTGCAAGTTTTTTCATCAACGTTTTAGATCACACTCCGTGATCCATCATCATGATAGAGAGCTGAAAGGAGATGCAAAAAAATGATTGGTCTAGTACCTAGCCTATTGTTTATCTAACCCATCATTTTGTATTTTCACAATTCCTAATAATTAATTTTAACCTAAAAAGGAAATCTAAATTATCTATTATTTTAACCTACCAACCACTACCTATATATAACTCCTTTAATATAAAACGTGAATAAATCCTACTACTTAATACCCACCTTGCAACTAAAACTATCATAAATTAATTTTCCCAATATCCCCAAATATTATTTTAATCTAAAAAAGAAATATGAATTTAATTTTGACCTATAATCCATTACTCTCCTCCCCTATATAACTCCTTACCCAAAAAGACCCTCTCTTTTGTACCATTTAACACCTACCCTACAACTAGACCCATCATAAATTCTTTTTCTTACGATCCTCAAATATTATTTTAATCAAAAAATAAATAAATTTGTTTTAACCTCTCAACATCAGGTGACCAATAAAATTCCTGTCAACTCTCAGATTTGCGGCCTAAGTTAGGTGCAAATATTCTGTCGAAATTTGCAATGCTGACGTGTGAAAAGTTACTGAATTTCACGCACATTCTCCTCATAATATTATCGATCCGTCGAGATTCTCGCCCTGGCAGCCTTTTAATATGTATATATGTTTTTAAGAAAATAAATGCAGGCTTTTGAGTTGGAGAGCATTTCTCATTTTTAAATACATACTTTTTTAAAATTATTTTTTCATTACATAGCTTTTGTATAGAAATATATTATATGATTTTTTTTGGAATGAATCACAATCAAATCTTAATAATATTCTTATAAATAAAAAATTAAGAATAAATAGTCAATTAAGTAAATAAGGATTATAAAACGCACACTTTTTAAATTATTTTTTCTATTTTTTTTTTTTTTTAATGGATAAGTGTTCTATTACATAGATATGAAAAAAATAGTTGAGTGAAACCACAAGCAAAAATAAAATTAAAGTAAAATCTTAAACAATATCATTAGAAATAAAATTATAAGAATAAATAAGGGTTGTAAAATACATAGATTAAAATAAAATAAATGTAATTAATAAGCATTCAAATTAAATCATGAAATTATCTACCTCAATTCAAGATGAGTGTCAAAAAATCTATTTTACAATTTGAAAAATGATAGATTGATCTCAAACCCTTTAGGGATGATCTAGACTATTGTTAACTTCATTTGCCACATGATATTGCTTTAGGAGGCACACAAATTATCTTATAGAATGCATGTCTGAATATCAACTCACTTTACCATAAAGATATTTGAATCTATCAAGGTTTTGTCTAGAGATACCATTTTAGATTTATAGACTTGATAGGTCAATGGGCTCCATGTAGGGCAAACTCTTTAGATTAACATCAATGAACAATATCAAAGACAACATACATAGACATGCAAATGGCCTATGTGATGATGATGTAGATTTAATTATTTATTCCCCTTTAAAAATCGAAGCACCCTTTTAATGATTCAAGCATGTGATCTCCATTATAAATTAATTTCTCGTTGAATGTCGTTAAATGCCATGACATAGCAACATGTCATAGAAACATGTGCTAAGTCAACTCGTAATGACTAGTATAAAGGAGTGAGAAAGTTAAAATTTGAATTTGATGATTTAAATTTAGGGATCATTCTCATGCTTGTCAGGATTGAACTAAGAAGCAATTGATGGTAGATTTGTAAGAGAATCACATGCAGGTTGTGTACATACGATCAAAACCAACTTCATTCAAAGATTCACCTCAAAATATTGTGTCTTGTTTCATGCCTTAGCCATATTTTCCCAAAATTATAACTAATTTGAGATATTTGTTAGGTCTGGTTTTCTTTGCACCAATGGGTAGAACATGAAAGATTATGTATGGTTGCCTTTTGAAGTTTTGTGAAATTCACTAAGGGGCAAAAGTTATGCCCATGTGGGTTTTGTCTTCCATTCAGATGGAGCCATCTTCCTCACCAAGGTGTAGTTTAGTCATGTTTTTCTACAATTGTCCAATTATGTCATGTTTTTCAACATCAAGGTTTAAATGTTGAAAAAATGATTGTTAGTTTTACGGGTTTCTATGGGTCAAGAGAACTTCATCTTTCAGGCTTTTCATTTAGTTCACTTTCTTTTTATCATAATGCAAGAAAAGCAGGTCCATCTTCCCTTGTGGAATTTTCAGTTTGAACTAGACAAGTTAAATTTAGTTGCACTTGGAACTTCTACAACATAAAAATGGAGGGTGAATTCCCGTGTATGCACTTGGGATTAAATTTTCTACAAAGGGAAAAATGGATTGTAGGAAGGTTATGGAGATTTATAGGTGAATTGAACATGATGTCCAAAGTAAGTTTGACCCAGACGGGGTCAGATTCCCACTCAATTGGTTGAGGTACAAATTTTTGCAAGTGCTTCTTATGGGATTTTCATTGGTATGTGGATGTTGCAAGTCTTTATGACTCAATTGATGCCAGATTTCCATAGAAGGGATTTGCAAGTCTTTTAGTGTCATTTGATCCTTCGTAGAGGTTGTGATTGCATCTGAACGCGTTTGCTTGGGGCTCGTTCTCTATAGTGGTGCCCAAAGTTGAAATTTCCACTAGATGATGATGTGATTTGTTTCTTAAGTTTGTTATTTCACACTACATCCCAGTCCAAGTCGATTTTTCACATCCACATAGGGGTCAAAATTATGCAACAAGCAAAAAATGACTAAAGATAAGTTTCAACTACCCTTCTCAAAGCTCAACCACCACTGCAATTGTTTGAACTCAATCTAGACACTTTCCCTATGGGAATTTATGTCATTTTAGTATGGATATGAGGGATTGTGTGGCACCCATGCTACATTTAATGTTTGTAGAACCTCTTCCTGACATAATGCACTTTTTAGACACCATTTCCAACATATTTTAGGGGCATTTTGTTTTTTCTTGCACTCATTCCATGTAGGTCATTCAATGTAGACGTATGGTGTTGGTCAAGGAATGTTCTCTCACACCTATTGAAATTTAGATTGGATTCATAGAGGACAAATGTCATTTGGACACTAAATGAGGTTGCAACTAGGGTTTTCCATTTGGGATGACCTTTTAAAATTATGTTGATGGTGGTTGTGACTATATTTTCTTTGAATTCATTTTTAGAGGAGAGGAATTAGAGGATAAAATTTTATAGAGAGGAGCAGTTATAGAGCTAGAAGAAAAAAGGTGTTGTCATTGTTATATTCATAGTGGTTGTCATTGATATCAACACTTGATAAGTAAGTTGTTGGTCCTTGTTATTGGTTGTCATTGTTATATTCAGTTTGGGCTAACATTGGTGATGAAGTTCATGGTTAGATGGCATGCTTTATCAAAGAAGAATTGTTGAAGTTCATGGTTGGATTTCATGCCTTATCAAAGAAGAATTGCTGAAGTTCATGATTGGATGCCATGCCTTATCAAAGAAGAGTTGTTGAAGTTCATATAATATATTATTACTATCGACAAAGTTGATTTCATGATGATATATTCAAATGAGGATTAGAAGCATGAATGATAGTGGATAGATGTTATTGAAGGTCTACAATATGTCTTATGCTCTCTCTTGATGTTCCTGATGAAGTATGTGTTGCTAAAATGAAGTTCTAGCCTCTGCAAGTTGGTTAAGTGTTTCTAGTTCAGGAAGTTGCATTGAAGTCTGTCTGGGAGAATGCTCCACATTCCTTTGTTATTGATGCTTTGGTCTTGCAATTTGGTATTCAATGTTGGTGTTTTGTGGATGTTGCACTCCTTTCTTTTTAGGTCACATGTGTTACCGAGGAGATCTTTGTGAATTGCAAAAGGTTGACAATGTTGTTGGTTGTCTAGACTAGTTTAGAAAATGCTCTGCATTTCTCTGCATTGATGTCTCTGCTCCTACGACTTGGTGAATGTGCTTTCTATGTTTTTTTATCATCTTAGTTCCAATATTATATGTTGAATTCATCCACAAGCTAATATGTTAATGTTATATCTCATGATTAAGCATTCTATGTTTCTGGAATATAATTTTTGTTCTTGTTTGATCTACGATGGTTGTTGGTGGCATGACAATATTGAAGAAGTATATGAAAGTGTTTTTGGATGTTCAAGGAACATCCCCATGTGATCCACACACTGCTAATTGGCCGCTTTGGTGCCACATTGTATCTTGAGTTGGATTTCTAGGATATTTGTGGATATCTGGCTAACAAGTCTTGTTCCTTTGCTTGAACCATGTTCTTGGGGGTCTACACCAGCAACATGGAAGATGTGTTATGATAGATTTGGGTCCCGACCGATCCTACTTGGGATCGCATCAAGTTAATTCAATAAGAAGTATGTTTATGGGCCGACTGGTTATGCACTTGAACGTTTCATCCACACATTTCCTTGATGTCGACTTAGGTTGATGTGTGCTTGCATGTAAATTATTTTGGATCACATTGGAAGAAGTGATAAGAGTGTTTTGGTCCTCTCTATCTTTTGGATAGAACTCGATTATGTTTTAGTGGTTGGCTAGTTCATTTCATTGTTTATCCTTTTCTTGGATGACCTAATCAAAATTTTGAAGTGGGGTGATCCCACAATAGTGGTTTACAATTTTTGGTCAAACTAGACACTGAAATTATTATTTTTAACTAAATCTTCACATTCGGGCACCTATAGCGGCTAAACCGTGAAGAATTTGAAGATGATGCAAAGTAGAGTCTCGTCACATTTTGTTTGTAGATTCTAAAAATATTTTTTTCAAAATTTTTGGAATCAGATTGCACTTCTTTTTCCATCTCCCACGAAAACTATTTTTTTTTTTAAAACAACATTTTTAAAAAGTGACGCACACCGTATAACGCATAACTTTTTTCCATGAAGGATAAAATTCTAATTCTTTTGAATTTAGATTCGTAACTCTGATATCTAGTGCTTCCACTTGGTTAGATAGTTTTTTATTGAATATTTTTTCTTTAATCAAGTTTCAAAATCAAACCAATTAAAATTCAAACATAGCACGACTGTATAATGCATAATTTTTTTTGTATATATCAAATTTTTTTATTTTTTTTGTTGGATCAAGGACTTCAATATCTGATGCACTCATATTTTTCAATTTTTTTTTTTGATAATCTGCTATTTTTCCACATGTGTAGAACATAGACCTTCATTTTTGATGAAAAACCTATGTTTAATAAAACTAATAAAACAAATACATAATAAAACCAAAACATATTAAAATTATATTCATTGGATAGCTCGTTCAGAGGACTACGATTCGAGTTAGGTTTGTGAAGATTCATCCATTTTCATCCTCACCAGAGCTCCGAAGTGCCAAAATTTAGGGTTTTTTTGTGTCTCAGGGGGGATGAGGAATAAAGGGGGTTCGAGGGAACCCCAGGGGTTCCCTCGAACCAGGTTCATTCGAACCCCCCTTTTATAAGGGGTTTTGTTGGCTTTTTTGGCAGGAAAGCATTAAAAGGGTTCGCTCGAACCTAGGTTCTAGCGAACCCCTGATGGCTTCGGTCGAACCAATAGGTTCTAGCGAACCCCTGATGGCTTCGGTCGAACCAATAGGTTCGTACGAACCCCTAAAATCAAGTTTTTTGCCATGCATTCATTTTTTGTGAGTTTTCCTTCCCCACTTCAATTGTAAACCACTATTGTGGCTTCACCCAGTGTTGCATTGGATATAAATGCAAGATCATTTAAAATGCAACAAGATGAAGAAGTGTACAAGTGCGAAGAAGGGTGTGTGCAAATTGTATTGAATATCCAACAGTGATAGTGCTAAATTGTGTGAAAGGAGAGATCAATTGTGTTATAATGCCTTAGTCAGTAGAGTGCTATGTTGACAAGCATTGTAATCCTTATTTAAATATGTGTATCCTGCTCTGAGTTAGTGAATCTCATTAGGTCCTTTGTATCTTTCTCTTGAAGTTATGTTGGCTTCAGTCCTGCAAGTCTTTTTGTATCTTGGTCTAAGATAGTGTACCTTCTTGCATGTCCTTTTTGGTAGTGATCCTTTATATAGTGAGTTAACTCTCACTATGGTTTTTCCCTCATTGGGTTTTCCACGTAAATCTGGTGTTCTCCTTGTACATGTGTGTGTCCTCTGTTTCTTTCTCATTGCTGCTAATTTGTTTAAAAGTATAATTTCTATATCTTGCATTACTTAAAGGTTGTTGAAGTTGCTAAGGATTCAAACTTTATATCATTCTCTGTCACTATAATGTTTTAAGGTTTTGATCTAATAAAGAAGGTTGAATTGTGTTGAAAGAGTTAAGTTCCAAAAGGGGTTAAATTTGTGTTAAGATTGATTCACCCCCCTCTTAGTCTTTAGGTATGTTCAACACTTAGAAGTGTCTCTGTGTCACTTAATCTGAATAAGAGGCCAGAAGCTTTTTCCACTATGAGGAAATACTCATATATTACTCCAAGTAAAAATTGATATTATACAAAAACTCTTTATGTTGATCCATGCAAGGAGAACCATTTGATATCAACATCCTTAACAATATTTTTTTGTAATCATAGGCTTGTGAGGCATCCCCTCTAGATGTCCCAATTGGTGGTGTGATAGGTCGAATATATGCGTTAGAAAACGAGCAAAAAACTAAAGAGTGCAAATAAACACCAAAACAACCTACACCTCAAGATTAGCCTAAGTTGGAATCAACACAAGATAGAAACAACAAATGGAACTTTATACCTTGTGTCTAATCGATCCTTTGGTTGGCCCTTCGATCTTTGATGTGTATGCTCCTTGGATGGCAAGATATGCAAACTAGATGATGATGTGAAGATGGATGGAGATGGATAAAAGCATGAAAATGGCTAAGTGTAGATTGAGAAATAAAATTGCAAGAGTTTGGCTAGAAAAATGATCCCCCCTAAATGAGAGAAAAGAGGGGGTATTTATAGAGATTTTGGAAATCTCTAGGGAAATGGATGGCCAAGATTGAGCCACCAATGATCAAGATGTAGGGCCAAGGTGAGTTGAAAACTCACAAGCCCTCACATCTTGTCATGTGGCATGTGATATAGCCCTAAAAGGTGAAGTGGACATGAGGTGGAAGGATAGTACATGACATGGAGGGGGTACAAAGTACCTTGGGATTGGACAAGATATCCTCATAAATGAGGTGCGTGCCCATGGAGTGAGAGGACATGTGAGGTAAAATTCCTCAAATATCATATGGGGAGAGGGAAAGAATAAAAAAATTCCTTTGAAGCATTTGGGGTAAGAGGCAGATTAAAATTCTACATGGGAAGTCAGGTGTTGCTGTCCAAGGGGAGAGGCCTTTAATAAAAGGTTGACCAAGGACACATGTCATAAAAGGTTTATGGGAAAGAGAAAGCAATTTAATATTCATGAAAAGATGAGAGTGGAATTAAAAATTCCTCCAAAGGACTTTAGGAAGACAAAGGAATTAAAATTCCTTGGGGGATGGGAAAGAAGAGTTGACTAAAAAAGGGGGTGATTAGACAAGTTGATGAAGGACTAGAGAGGTTAGGTGGCTAGAGAGATTAGAGGCCAACTTGCAAAAATTGGAGGATGTGACACATCTAATCAAGGATTAGGCATATGCACATCTCTAATGATAAAATTAGTAGGTTAATTAGGATTAAGAAAGAGATGTGACATGTGAGAAATTAAATAAATGTCATATTTTATTAATTCATTTGATGAAAGGAGGATTAAAGAGATAAGGTATTATTGATTAAATACCTTAGGGATTTGGCAGAATTAAAGTTATTAATTAAATAATAGCAGTATTACTTAATTAACGAAAATAAGATGAAAGGGAATGCATTTGGATAAATTAAGTGTCCAAATTTAGATGTCTACATTTTGCCCCTCTTTGAGATGGTGTTACGAAGTAGCATCATTTCAAAGATCATTAAAACATAGAACCTAGAAGAAGATGGTTAGATTGGGAAAGATGCCCCAGTCATTCCTTTGAATGATTAGGAAGGGAAAAAGATGAAAATTAGGGATGAAGGATGCCCCCTCGAGAGGACATGCGGGTTCAAGAGAACACGAGTGTGCTCTCGAAATGAAATGGATGAGATGATGCAAAGGGAGATGAAAAAGATGATGCAAACTGAGATGAAAAAGATGATGCAAAGTGATGGGAGATTGGGAGGGGAAAGTGATGAAGGATGAATGGATGGGTGCGGATTTGAGGATGAGAGATGAAATGCAATCCAAATGAAATTTTCCATTGTTAGGAGCACTGATTTTTGCTATAGCAGAAGACACAATACACCAAGGTATAAAGGACCAAGGCCGATTAGTGTCTAATGCATGAAACAAACAGATCAAACAAGAATGCTATCCCAACACCCCAAAGTCGTGATGACCTTGGTCGGGCCAGGTGTTGGGATAACCACAAGCACAGAAGGATGCCCCAGCATAACACAAGATCTCAGGGATCTTGGTGGGTACTACGTGGGACAACCAAGAAGACAACAACAAAGAAAAGATCAATATACGCCCCTATGTTGACTAGTCAAAGCACACCATGATATGATGGATCAAGGCGACCATGACAAGTGGTGATAGGGAGCTCAAATGATAAACAAAAGCCAAAAGCATCAAAAGATCACAATTAATTACAAATGTCATTTTCCATAGGATCCAGGGGATGGATGGGATTGATGAGGTATGTTAGGAATGATGCATCCTGTTAAGACCGATGATGGATAGGAAACTGAAAGACCGTTATGACGCAGGATATTTAGAACTGATTGGATATGATGATGCAAGTGGATCTTGTTTGTTAAGATCTAGCTAGATAAGGGCACATCTTGATGACACGACACAAGAGACATGACACAAGGTGAGAGACTTCGATGGATGGAAAAGACGGGACAGACAATAGGAACAAGAGTTGAAGACTGATGATAGATGATAAAGGATCAGATGGACAAAGCAGAAAGACCGATGATGGAACCCTGGGGGTGGATCAAATGATCGACCTTGCCTACGTGAAAGTGCAGGGGAAACGTAGTTCGATGAAAGATCAACGATAGACAATGGATGAAGGATGATGAGATAACCCCAGATAAGGGGATAAAATGATTGGATCGACACGATTGGACACGATAGACCTGTTGGATTGAATTGGAGGATGGTGGTTAATCACAAAGCTCAAGGATGGGATAGTTATTCAAATCATCAAAAGATGATTTGGGAGGATGATATGATGGAGAGATGAATGATGAGAAAGGATAGGAGATGGAAAAGATGTGCAAAAAAAAGCAGAAGTGATGATGATAAGATAGATGACATTGGATTGCGTGGGGAAAAGCCTATAGCTAGATACCAATGACAAGGGATTATGAGATGGGATGAGGGTAGAGGATGGGGGGGGAGGAAGATGATTGTTGGGATGGACGATGAGGAAAAGGTGGCCAGATGGATTGATGACAAGGGATTCTATGATGGAAGGATAAGAAGGTAGGGATGGGGAGATGGAGGGACATAAGAACCCAAGATGGATGGAGTGGATGAAGGATGGGGAAAAGGTTACCAAATGAATGGATGAAAAGGGATGCCAGGATGGAAGGAATGATGTCTCTAAGGACTAAATCACAAAGGAAGATAAATGCCCCCACTCTAGATATGTCATGTATGAGGAGGCATGAAGGATGCAATAGAGAAGGATAGGAAAATAAAGGAGTGAGATGGATGAAGATAGGATGCATGGACAAGGAAGGGAGATTGAGGGTAGCATGACAGGTGGATAAGGAAGGTAGATGAGTGCAAATGATAGTTGGGATAGTGTGTAGATGAGGGAGATGTATGCTAAGAGGTGCCCAAAGCATGCTTATATGTTTGCCCCATTGTTATCAAGATCACAAGGAGGATGGAAGGATTGGGATAAATGAGATATACCAAGAAGGATGTGTAAGATCGATAGGGTGGAGGGGATGAATGAAGAGGATGTATAGCAAGAAGACGGGTGCATAGCTGGAAGCATAGTGGATGGAGGGAATGCATAGCAGGAAACTACCCCCAAGTGCAGATGGGGAATTATGCATGACGCCTGTTTGCCAAGTTTTCATCATGGTACTTATCCAAGGTGCTTGTTTTCCAAGTTTTCACCATTGGATGAATTATTTCTCTTTACTATTTTATTGTTTGATTTTTTTTATTTTTGTGGATTTTTTGATTTTTGAACTTTTTTGGATTTTTTGAACTTTTTGGATTTT
>VDFB02063458.1:0-52691 GCA_007258455.2 Sequoia sempervirens | reverse complement strand
GGAAAATGTTCTAATTGGCATTACACGCTTGATCCCGATTACTAACACCGTTTCATTCTAAATCATCCCTCAGTCTAACCATTTAATCAAATACCCTTATTTGATTAAATTCATCAATTTTTCTCTCTTAATTAAATAAATCAATCTAATCTAATTAACCCTAGCTCTTTATTTAATTAAATAAATCAATTTTATTTAATTAATCTCTAAAGTCATCTCATTAAATTAAATAAATTAAAACCTTATTTGATTTAATCTAACCAATCATCCCCTTTAGTTAAATAAAACAAAATATTTATTTAACTATCTCTCAAATCACATTCCTCTCATCTTTGATTTAAATCAACTCATAAATCTAAGTCAAATTTGTCACATCATTTAATCTCTCATTAAATTAATTAACCCTTGATTAATTTAATTCTAATCCATGTCCCATTCTCTAGCTTTTGCCACTTGCACATGAAAATAGATTTAATTCATTTATTAAATCCCTATTTTCTCTCAACATAGCATAATAGGGGAATATTCTTCCAAATTTGAAATCTTTTCAAGTGGACTTTGTCCTTCCAACAAGACATTTATTTCATCTTTGCATTGAGCCAAGTGGCATTTAAGACATTCCTTTTTCCCTCGTACATGTCATTTCATTATTTTCAAATTCCACCTAATTGCATTTATGGGCACATTCATCAAAATGTGCACATCCCTCATCCATTCTCATCTTGACAAGTGGCACTTGGCCATTGGTTGAAAGTTAGTCCCATGTTGCTTCATTTTGGGCATTTCTCCATCTTGTCTTTCTATAAATAAGAGGCTTCTTTCCTCATTTCATCATCCACAATTTGAGCAAACTTACTATACTCAAATCCATACTCAAGCATAGTAATTCTCATCCATTTCATCAAGTCTTAGCTAGGTTATGTAGGTTTTTCATCTTGGAGCACACTTGAATCTTCAACAAAGTGGATCACTCTTCATCACTCATCAACATTGCATCACAGGAGTTGGGAAAGGGCCAATTTCCACATCAAATTGGCACCAACTCCCCCATAAGATCAAGAGTTTGCATGTTTTTAATAGGATTTGATATATCTCCTTGCTTTTTAATTGTGTTCTTGTTTTTATTCCTATTTTGAGCATTGCTAATGGATTTTATGGGGAACTTTGATCTTGGCTTGCATTTGAATCTTCTAATGTGTTTGTTTGTTGACTCTTGCAGGTACTAGGATCTTGGTTCTACAACATAAAATAAAGGAAAGGAAAATATTGTAGCAAATGCATTCTCTCTCTCAAAAAAAAATAGCATACACTATCATTAACCATCCTGGAATATGTTTATGAAGTCCACCGAGAATGAAATCATGAAGAAAAAATTCAAAGGTTCATACATCAAGAGTCCACTAATCCTTCTACTAATTTGAATCACTCCAAGGATGGAAACTATTTGCAACACAAAAGTCATCTTGTACTTTCTCCCTAGTTAATATTATAATAAATTTTCTTATAGGACTAGATACTCATATGAAAGGTTCTACAAGATTTTTTCTAAGAGGGAATTAAGCAATACATCAATTGTTTTTAGAATAATGTGATTTTTTAGCTTAACAAATATGAAATGTTAACATCCCCAAGAATGTTATAACCATTACCTACTCCCATTAGGGTATGAATCCATTTTTATTGACTTCATTGGAATGATATCAAAGTTAGGAGGGAAATACATCATTCTAGTGGTGATACTACATTGCCTAAACCCCTCCACTATCACCCAGATCTTTATTGACCATATCTTCCACCTCCATGGCATACTTGCTTCCATTATTTATGATTGTGATCCTATTTTTATTGGTAACTTTTAAAAAAAAATCTAATGACATGGTTCCAAACTTAAAATAATATCCATGCCATGATCACAATACCATAGTTCATGAGAGGGAAATCAATCGTTCTAGTGGTATTATAATTCCTCTCCAAATATACCTATTTTTATGCCTTACCCGATCCTTATACTTTCTACAATATCACCCAAAATTTTATTGAATAAACCTTCCACCTACATGGCATGTACCTACTTCAATTGTTTGTGACGCATTTCCATTTTTACTAGTCACTTCTAGCAAGAAAATTTCCAAGAAAATTCCATCCTTAAACCAATGGCCAAATATAAAATATCAATATTATTGGAGAACCATTTGTGTTGCTTCACTTTATATCAACATCACTAGGTCAAATGGTTACCTTTTGTAGAATGGTGGTATAATACCACTTATCACATTATGACCAAGGTGACACCATATAAAGTTATTTATGGATAGCCACTAACATCTCTCTAAACATACATCCTAGGAATTTCTAGATGATGTAGGTAATTGATTCCATACTTTGTGTGGTATTATTTTTTGCATTCTCAAGGAAAAACTACACACCACACAAAACTAAATGAAGTAGCAATTTGATCAACATTGCTTGGAATATGCTTTCAAAACTAGGGAGATGATATTTCTCAACCTTATAAATAAAACTCCATCAAGATGTAGGATCATAAAAAACTAACACCCAAGCTTTAGGCCCTTTCAAAAAATTGGTCTTGTGGCATAAAAGTTGGAGCTACCATGTTCTTTTAAAATCCATCATATTTTGCATGTCTCTTGTTTGAAAAAGGTCCTCGGTTAACAACTTCAAGTTTAAACTATGTTATTGGAACTAAATACTACAAAATTTATCCTTCTAGACACAAATTCCATTGTTGACAAGGGATCATGATGGATTTGAGCTTAGACCGCCATCATGATTTAGGTATAATGGCGTGATATGCAGCTAGAATTGGTTTACTCATATGAAACTTTGAAGAAAAATATGTTTTAAGGGGATCATGCTAGGACACCCCTTGTCCTCACTCTTTACTTTTTTTATTAGGTGTTATTAATAAATATTGGACACAAATAATCACATTAGCTAATTGTAATCATCCCACATGTATGATAAATGAATATTATCTTAAATACATTTTTTGTAAATAGAGGACTTAGGCAATAGGATAAGATGTCCATCAAATATTTTGTATTGAGAATTGATCAAAGGAGGTTGTCCCCTCAAAGGGGCCCATGATATTTTGTACTATGATTATAAGGTCTCAATACAATATTGATCTCTTTGTTTTGTTTGTAGTACATATTCAATATATTTAAGCTATCAGATTAATATGTGCAAGAAGAATCATAATAGGTAGAGGCCATGAAAGTGGTAAGTGTAGTACGAGAGGAAGGATCAAAGAGAATGGAGTGTTAGTAGGTCAATGAGAGGATACATCATTGATAAATCCATGAGAGTTCCAATATTATGAAGAATACCCATGCCATGATAGGTATACATTGATGCATTATGTAAAGTAGTAGCTAATTCTTGAGGAGATTCAACACAAATAAGCACATCAATAAGTACTTATCACAAAAAGGGAAAGGTCTTACTTAGGAACATGTCCCTCATGATTGCATTCTTGTTTTTCTTCATGTTCCCCAAATAGTTCTTCAAATGAGCATTATTAACATTCATGTTAGAAAGGAGGTCATTTTCATTTGAACTATTAGCTATATTAGGGTTAAGATAAACACTTCCTCATAAAGGAAGATTAGGATTTTATGTAGCTCATGCCATAAAAAATCCTTAATGATATGGTAAAGAAAGAATTGTATAAATCTTAGCAACATAAACCACTTTCAAATTTTAATTTAATTAGAAAATCTAAAGATAAAGTGTAAGATTGGAGGGGTCACTAAAATGAAAAGGAAAATATACATCCCCAAATAAATGTAGAGGGATAACCTTTTATATAAATCTAGGGTAAATAAGTAAATACCTTGAATATTCAAAATCTAACCTAGATAGAAGAGTTGTAGGGTATAATAAATGTACCAAATTAAATGTTATTTTGGAAACAATTGAATTCTTTAAAAATTAAAATAAAATAGAAAATATATGTAGCTAGAAAATTGTGATAGATGATAAAATATGATCCACCAAGAATGCATAAATGTCAATGAAGATTAGATCAATACCTTGGAACATGAATATATGGGTGTTGATCTAGGTCACTTTCGTGAGTGAGGAATTGATTTTTCTAGTGTGGATTTTGATCCCTATCTCACGTATCTATTATGGAATTGTGATACTAATCTCTAACAAAATTTAAAATGTCACTTTCAACTTGCCTCAATGGTCTTAGTTTGCTCCCACATAAATAGTAGTTTTGTTGTTTGATGGTTTACATATTGTAGGGATAATTACTTCCCTTATGTTGAACCATGTAAGGACATCAATTCAATATCTAGGTAAAAGATCAAAGATAACACTCTTAAACATCCAAGATGCCTAGATGCTTATGTAATGTAGATTCTTTAATAAATTCTCTTGATAGTTTATGTAAGTAATAATTCTAAGTATGCAATGATTGGTTTAGATGTTGTACTCTAGGTTAACTAAAATGAACTAGAGTTATCCCTTTAAATACAATACCAAGGGTCAAGCAAAATACTTTTGCACCATGAGTTAACACACAATTGTCACAAGGAGAGGTAAAGTCAGCCCCCATATTATAATTCGAAATTTGAAAGTTAAGGGGTCATTTCCTTGGTTGTATAAATGATCGAGATCACTTTCATGACTGAGATTTGCCTTGGGGTAAGAAAGGGGTAAATTAAAAGTCAAGATTGAAGTGTGGATACTAATCAATAATGCTAAGATTTATGCACTCTCTCATCTAAAAGGACACTATTTGTAGGCTTCTACTTGCATAAAAGTCGCTCTAATCAAAATGAGCCCAAAACATAATAAAAAAGTGTATGGGTATACAATTTTCACCATTACAACACTAAAAAATGTTACCATCAATTTCACCTTGATATTTATTAATTCTAGTTGCCTAAATAACTTGAAATGGTTATAGTAGACCTGCCAACCACTACCCTTCTCCCCTATATAACTCGAAAGTTAAAGCCCTTCAACCCATCTTTTTTGTATTTTCACAATCCCTAATATTTATTTTAACCTAAAAAGAAAATATAAATTATCTATTATTCGAATCTACCAACCACTACCTTGATAAACTCCTTTAAAACTCCTTTAGTAGGAAAAGTGAAAAGATCCTCTATTTTGTACTACTTAATACCCACCTTAGAACTAGACTAATCCTAAATTCTTTTTCTCAATGTCCCCAAATATTATTCCAATCTAAAAAAGAAATGTGAACTTAATTTTGACCTATAAACCACTTCCCTCCTCTCCTGTATAACTCCTTACCCAAGAAAAGTTAGAGACCATCTCTTTTGTACCACTTAACACCTACCCTACAACTAGACCCATCATAAAATGTGAACTTAATTTTGACCTATAAACCAATACCCTCTCTCCTATATAACTCCTTAACCAAGAAAAGTTAAGAGACCCTCTCTTTTGTACCACTTAACACCTACCCTGCAACTAGACCCATCATAAATTATTTTGCTTACGATCCTCAAATATTAATTTAATATAAAAGAAAATTTAGATTTTTTTTTACTCTTAATCACTTATGTTCTCCCCCATATAACTCCTTTCCAAAACAAAAACTAGACCCTCTGTTTTACGCAACTGGAAAACATACTCTCAAACTAAACCCATCATTTTCTTCTTAATCACAATCCCCTAGTTTAATATAAAAAAGTAAATTAAAAAAAATCATTTTAATATAACAACCACTACAATTCTATAAAAAACAACCTACAAAATCCACTTTTTCATACCACTTAATACCTACCCTAGGAAAACATCATATCTATAACTTAACCAATCCCATGCATATCTTAGGTGGCCTACAAAATTCCTTTCAACTCCCACTTTGGTGGCCCAAGTTAGGTAGTTGACGGAAAATATTCTGTTGAAAGTTGCAAGGCTGACGTGTCAACAGTTCTGAATTTTATGCACATTCTCCTCATATTATTATCATTCCATCCAGATGCTCGCCTTGGCAGCCTTTTAATATTTATTTATTTTTAATAAACTAAATGCAGGCTTTTGAGTTGGAGAGCATTTAGCATTTCCATGGCAGCCTTTTAATATTTATTTATTTTTCTAAGTTCTTTTTTCCTTAAATAGATTTGTATAGAAATATATTTATATTATATGGGAAAAAATTGGTGGAATGAATCACAATCAAAAAGTCAAATTAAAGTAAAATATTAACTAATATTGTTATAAAACACATACTTTCTAATTTTATTGATGGATAAGTGTTGTATTGGTTGAATGAAGTCACAAATAAAAGTCAAATTAGAGTAAAATCTTTAACAATATCATTATAAATAAAGTTATAAGAATAAATAGTCAACTAAGTAAATAAGGGTTGTAAAATACATAGATTAAAAAAAATAAATGTATTAATAAGTATTCAGACTAAATCATGAAATTATCTACCTCAATTCAAGATGAGTGTTAGAAAATCTATTCTATCATATGAAAAATGATAGATTTATCCTAAACCCTTTAGGGTTGACCTAGACTATTGTTAACTTCATTTGTCACATGAGATTGATTTAAGAGGCACACAAATTATCTGATAGAATGCATGTTTGAAGAACTACTCACTTTACCATAAATATATTTGAAGCTATCAATGAATTGTCTAGAGACATCGTTTAAGATTTATAGACTTGATATGTTTTATGTAGGTCAAACTCCTTAGATTAACAACAATGAGCAATATCAAAGACAACATACATAGACATGTAGATGGCCTATGTGATAATGATTAATCTATAGTTTTATTATTGAGCTTGATATTCATGCAATCCTCAACCCTCTTGCCTTCTTCAACTTTGAATTTTAAATCTGAGATGATGTCTTTAGCTTCTTTGGTTTTCATCTCACATCCATCGCCACCTTCTATTTGAGTTTTTAGTCTGTAAATTTCTTGTTTTTATTCTTTAGCTTTTGCCTTCAATTTATCTATTATTTCTTTTGAATTTTTCTAGTATGCACTCATATTTGAAGTTTTGCAATCTTGCTTCATCCAGATCTTCAAGAGCATACTAGAGTTCTCCTTCAAAATCTACTTCACAGTCTTTTAGATTGATATCCCAACCTTCAAGTTCCATTGATTCTAGGTCTAATTCTGGAATAAACATATCATTGATTTCTGGAATAAACATATCATTGATTTCTGCAATAGACCCCATATGCTCAAGAGCATGATCAACCTTAGTTATTAAGCTTCTTAAGGAACTTGGATCTGATACCAATTGTTGAACACAAAGATGTGTTAAGAGGTGGTGGGGGGGTGAATTAGCATATATTAAAACTTAACTAATTTCATTTGCAGATTAACAACTCATCACATTAATTGAAAGGAACAAAATAGAACACATAGAGACACCATAATTTTACTTGGAAAACCCAATGAGGAAAAAACCAAGGTGAGGATTAACTCACATTATATGTAGCTCACTACTAACAAGAAATTACAATGTTTGAGGTTCACTGCCTATGGACTTGCAAACTAAGGTAAACTGCCTTAGAGCAAGATACAATGGACTTGATGAGACTCACTGTCTCAAAGCACGATACATGAATTTTTGAGTAAGAAAATGATTATGAACTACTTTGAAGAAGCATCTAACACATGCCGATGATGTAGTCACTATTTTGTACAATTAGCCCTTTACACTGATTTCAAAAACTTCATCTTTTCAATTCTACTCTTTCACTATACACTTACAATGAAAATTTGATCTTCTATATATATCCTCCATAATAACACAAAATTCTAATGAAGTCATCTTCAAGGTGACCATTGGATGAAACAATTGATATTGTAAAGGTTGGCTCCAAAACACATTAAAAATAAAAGAGAATTAGTTGTGGATCATCATACACTATTTTGGGGCCCAAATACATCACAACACATTCTTCACTTGACAAGATTAATTGATCAAGATCAACCACAAAGAATGAAACAAGTTATGTCAGCCCAAGTAGCAACAATACCATCAACACTCTCACTGTTTGACTTCACACAGTCGAGGAGATACCAAAATCATTATGTAGACCAATGTGTAGGCATTGTAGACCATGAATAATATTCACTCAACCTTTTTCTTAAGCATTTGATCATAAAATGCTAGCATAGGAGGAGAAACCTATTGAAAGTATAAGAACAAATCATTTCAAACAAATTGTAGCTAATTGTCATTCAAAAATAGTACTTTTAGACCACTACATCACTTGATACTACTAAGTAGTATGCTTTTATCATTACAAAGAATATTTACAAAATCTACAAGAACATCCCTTCATTTTTGAAAGAATGTGGAGCACTCCACGAGGCTTCCATCATTGCTTTCCTTTGTCTGGGTTCATACTGGAACACTATTGCTTGTAACTTTTACTGTAGAAAGTGTGATGACATGATTCCTTGGATGTGGCACCTTTACAACACAATCATATTTCTTTAAAACTGCAAGACAAAATACTTCTCTATGGAAGAATGTGGATCATCATATCATGACTCTGCCCTGTGAGTTCTTTAGCACAACTTTTGCAACATATCTTTGTGTGTGGTACATCAACCTATGATTATATCAATGTACACATATTATGGACACAACAAAACATGAGTATCATCCTCCACAACATACTTAGCATATTGATTATTATTCTTCCTTGTACAACCCTACAGACTTGCTCCAGTTGATATCACAACATGACAACTATCTTTGGGAGTGTTCACACTTCAACACAATATCTGACATCAATGACAACACCTATTTCCAACAATACATACATGCATGCATACATACATACATACATACATATATACATACATACGTATATACATACATACATACATACATATATACATACATACATACATACATACACACATGTACTATTTCACCTGTAATTCAATGTAATTACCATAGCTGCAAAAGAAACAAAACATTATCTAGTGTGTGTGTGTGTGTGTAAGTTCTTGGGCATTATGTGCATGTGATTCTTTTGGATCTTCTTCTCTCTGTCTAGTGATGCTCTATCTCCTTGTTCGAGAGAGAGAAAGCTAATTTCCTGCATCCAACTCATCCAACCAACAAGGTAATTATTAGTCTAATAATTATAATATCAAAACATAACATAAAACATTCAAAAGATCACAATGATAATATATTCATATTTATATCTTTCAAAATAATATCTAACTAATATTTTCCTTTCCTTAACATAATAAAGTAGAACAATCATAGCACATACGTTCATGAAACATAGTTTTTGTATCATAATTAAAAACAAAAATCAGAGTATCTAGAGCTTAGGGTTGGTTAAAATAACACAATCATCTAGTCCAAAAATGGGGTGTGACAATAGATAAATGATTTGATAAAATATATCAACAATAATTTGGAATGAGAAATAGAAAATGTGTCACTATGTCCATTGTCCAATTGGTAGGAAAATAATTTAATAAAATATTATCAACTTGACAATTCAAAATATGAAATACAACTTAAATTCGTACTAAATCTCTTCCATTTATCAAATCATCTATTCACTGACTATGAGAGCCATCCTAATCCTAGTATTACTTTGCTTATTTCTCCATAATTCCACTTAACTACATATCATCAGTGCCACTAAATGTGTTGATGTTCATCATGATGGATGCACTAATATTGTTTGAATTGTCATACAAAGGTGTTGCCACAATATTGTGTCCCACTTCTGGGACATCTTGATTTTTGCTTGAAATCAAATATTTTTTTTAGAATTTAATGATTTAAGACTTGAGGGCTTCCATCTAAATGGTTTTAATTAAAGAGGGTTAGATAAGACCCCTTTATATCAAGCCCCCTTGGATAGAACCCCTCTAGTCTTAAATCATACCCACAATGGAGTCTCCTTCACACCTATCAAAATGTTGACATAAAACCACTTTTTCTTTACCTTTTGAGGAATCAAATAAAGTCATTTAGAAATTATGTTTACTAAGTACGTAACCCTTATTATAAGCTTTCCAAAAAGTAAAATGTTGAGTATTTTTTATTTTTAATTTAATTTATTTTTTTATTTCTTGTGAATATAGTTTTTCACCAAACATCAAGGTATTTGTTTCACACATGCAAAAAAATAGAAAAATAGAGAAAAAAAATTAAAATTTGTGCCCTAGGTATTGATTTCCTTGTTTCAGCAAAAAAGTAAATGGATACATATGAAAGAAGTTATGTGTTACGACATACACCTATGTCCAGATTATAATTACTCTAACTTTGAAAATTAATTTTAAAAAATATGCAACAAAAAAATTATGAAAAATATCTATGCACTAGATATTGATGTTACAAATATATTTTAAAATATATAATTTTATCCTTTCTATTAAAAAAAGTTATGTGTTATGATATAAAGATCACTTTTTAAAAATGTTGTTTACTATAAAAACAAGTTACTAAAAGTTACATAAAAATATTCACAATTTATTTCTAATTTAAAAAATATATTTTTAGAATCTACACATAAATCCTCACAAATCAATAGTTCACATCATCTTCAAATTATTAATGATTTAGTTGCTATAGGTTTCATAAAGTGAAAATTTGGTAAAAAATGTTGATTTCAATGTCTTACTTTGACGAAAAAGTGGGACATTTAAGTATTATTGGCTAAACCAATACCCTCTTATTTCACATGCGAAACTCTAGATTCCTAATGGCTCTTCAAAAGGATAACTCTCTAGATATTATATGTAGTTGTATATATCCTCAAGAATTTTTCTATACAATTGTCAAGTTCGTTTGTTATCTTTTATTTCAAAATCCAATGTATTGAAAAATCTCTCATCCTCCATTGACCTTAGTATCATGGTTTGACATAGATAAGCAAGTTTGAAGTATTTCAATGTTGAATCACACAATATTTTTCTCTAACTTAATGTTTCCTAATTTTTTGTTATTGAACCATATTGTAAGGAACTCTCCATGCGATTAAAATATTCTATCATTGATGTTGTAAAATAGGCTAATTGCTCTATAGGATTATATTTATCTATAATTCCTTCTCTATGTTGTCTATTAAATTCTAAATTTCTAAAGATTTTTTTGGCCAAGATCTTTATCTTGTTATGAAATTCATATGGTTGGGAATTGTTTTAGTATTGGGGATACACAATAGACACAACTTAAAGTAGTTCATCTCAATATAATCACTCTCTAATATCTAAGGAAATAAATCACACTTCATTAAAGTGGTTCTAGTATATTTAACAATATTGTCAAAAGTTTCCCTTTTAATAGGTTCTTGTTTGGTAGTGTCCCTAGAAAAAATAATGCATTGGTATTTCATATCCCCATGCTAAGGCACATAACTCCTTGCTTGAACTAAATTGTAAAAAATACCAATATTGTCCATGTATCTCATTAAGTCCCAACTCTTAAATTTTGAACTTATGTTAATGGCTACTCTGATAAATATAGATTATTGAGCATAAGACATTTTTTTACATAGCTAAATGTATATTTTGACATATACATACTTCTTTTTGGGATTTTTCACAAGAATGATATTTTACTTTACCATGGGAAGAATACTAGATAAATTTAGAAGTGTCTCTGTATCACTTAATCTAAATAAGAGTTTAGGAGCTTTGTCTACTATGAGACAATACACATATATTACTCCAAGTAAGGATTGATATTATACAAAAACTCTCTATGTTGATCCATGCAAGGAGAACCATTTGATCTATCAACATCCTTAACAAGCTTTTTTTTTGTAGTTATTCCCTCAACAAAATATTAAAAATATAAAACTATTTGGGACTTCAACAATAATATATGAGGAGTTCATAGATTAGATCTTCAATTTTTGTTACCATAGAAAACTTGCTCATAGTTTGAAATGTTTAGTTCAATTTGTGGGTCATGTAGTAAATGTCAATTATGTATGTGGAATAATGAGTTTGTAACTTTAAACAAATATTGTTTCTATGATCTTGCATTACTAAAGCTTCATCTATTGCTACAAATTGGGTAATTAGCTAGTCTTCCATACCTCTAATTTCATTAAAATATTTCTTAATTAGTTCACATGGATTAAGCAACATTGCATTCTCCTTCATTTTATGAACAAAGAGTAGATGAGGTCGGGAGACATGATTTTTGATAGTATACAAAGTCATACACACACAAGAATTTTTGTTATTCGCTATTGTAATTTTATGTAAATTTAATGTAATAAAGTTGATTGTTTTATTTTTTTCACACATCCTATTTTTTCTCCTTAACAAAAAACTTACCCATTCCCATCCACTATTTATTAACCAATGATTATTAGGAAAGTTTTAATAATTCCTATAAAAGAAAAAAAAAATAATTTGGGTAGCCTGTCATAAAATACTCTTTAGTCAAAATATGAAAAGCAACATTCGACTAATTTTTTTTGTCATTTATTCTACTCTCATCATATTTCTAGAATTATCTTCAATTGTACCTCCACATGTAAGATTTTCCTATTTCAATTTACTCATCATATTTCATGACATGTTTAACATAAAAAATCATTCCTTTGTTTTCCATATTATCACTAATTTTTCCTCTCCATCTATGATTTGTTTTTCAAAAAAATTACTAGCATGTTTTTTTATGGTGTCAAATTTTAGTTGTGGTTTATTGTCCCTACTATATTTCTAATTGTAAATATTACACATGTACATTCTTTGGGAGGTTCATCTTTGTTTTCATTCTCCACCATTTCAATGAATGCACACTTTAACACTCAATTGAACAAAAAAATTCTTGATAGATCCCATGTGTGCCCTTTTTTATTTGGTTATCTTTTCCCTTCAATGCATATCTCCATTTTTTAATCAAATTTTTGAGGTGGTTTTATTAATATAATGATTCTTTTTACCTTGGGACTCCTCTCTAACATCATCTTTGGTATTGCCATGTAACTCATTACAATATTTTTGTAAAGAGTTCCCTTATTTGTTAGTAGCTAGTGTGAATCTTAATGTTGTAGGTTGAATTACTAATGCAAGACTGCACACAATTTCTAAAGAATGACATTATGTTTCTACATTATAGGTTCCCTTTACCACTTCCAAGAAACCAATTCCTACTTGACATGTCATATGCATTGGGAACCATATTTTTTATTATTTTTATTGTCACCATAAAAGAAGATCAAGACTAATAGTTTTTATATCTTATGTAAAAATAAAACTAAATAGATAGAAGCAACAAAAGGAATCATAGATCCCTGGGGTGAAGATGTGCCACTAACCAATATCATTTGTAACAATGAAATTAAATAGATAAATAAACATGAGGATTCTTATATTATAGAACAATAAAAAAATTACCACTTGCCTCTCACTAACTTGATAATGCCTATAATTATCAATGTATCCCTAAAACATATAATTTTAGGTAGTAAGTAGGCATTGGAGATAGGATAAACCAAAGAAATGAGTCCAAAACATAATTCTTCAAAGGACATAAATATTCAAGAATCGAGTCAAGCCAAAGTGAGAGTAGAAGAAAATATGTAAAAGAACAAATCAAAGTTTAAATTGTGTTTATGTGAATTCAAATTTGGAAAATCCCACATGATTGTAAAATGGAGTAAAAATATGGCAAATCTTGTGTGGTTTTAAAATGGTTGGAGTAAATGTTGGGCAATTGGGACCACAATCTAAAATATATGTGGTGATTTCAGGGCAATTACAACCCCAACATAGCATGGTGTTATAATCTAGTATTAATGAAACTGGTCCTTATATAGGGTGGAATTTTGATGGTATTAGCAAATATGTCAACTAATTAAAACATGCCTCTAAAATTCTAGGCAATTTTGCATTATAAACATGTAATTTCCCATGACAATAATATTATGTATAAATGTTTCATAAATAATTTTGTGATGATTTAACATTCCTTGGGTTGATGAATTATAAATCCTAACAATTTGGGCCCTACACTATTTCATCATATTTGCCAAAATTGAATTGGCTAATACCAACTATTTTCCAATTGACGAGAAATTCATGGCTAAAAAAAATTATGGACCAAGCCACCCATACTCACATTTTTTTCTTCTTTTACCAATACCACCCCACCTTTTCATTCTAATTACCTTACCATTTCCATCCCACTCACTTCTATATCTATAGATCTTATACATCCCACTTAATCATTGTTTGCTCCCATTGATTGCCCCATACCACAACCATCTCATGAGGTTATCCAACCCCACTCAAAGACCCTTTCTACCTTTCTCCACTTATAGACTACCATTCTTCTCCGTCTTCTCATACACATGATACCTCATTAGATGTTTCTCCTAACACTATCATTGCTTATATCCATGATGCTACACCACCAATTGACAGACACAACCTAATCACATATATACCTATGACGGTATGACACCTACCTACTCTTTAATATGATTATCCTTTTTCTTATGGGCCTCTACCAACATCCCCTTAGGATCTTGCTCTTCAATGCATTCATGTTCATCCTAATACTCTCTCGGAACAAACCACATGCATCTTTCTATCTCTTGCTCTTGATGATATTAACATCATTTTTCTTGCATCACAATTCCCCCCTCTATTGATGATTCATGAAAATGTTCCTTTATTCATAACTATGAAATATCATTCCATTGACATCAACTTTTGTATTTTTTTTAGACTGCAAGAATTGGGTAGCCCCCCCTATAAACTGCATGCCCTTAGTAAACTTTTTTCATGTGACTGGAGGCATTGGCGCGACACGCCCTTCGGTACCACGGGGACGGGGGGAGACTAGGCCTTGTGACCTCTTCCCTGCAATAGGATGCTTTAGCAATCGAACTAAGCTCCTGACCATGAAACACACATTTGTTGACAATAGACTGAACTTCAAAATTTGCACCACTCAATTGTTAAGCAAGATCCATATTACCTTTACTTCTTAAGAAAGACAAACATATTTATTAAGAGCTTTGATAATACTCATCAAATTCATTCGAAACCATTATTCTTCCTATTACTATTCACCCCCACCACCTTCACAACATTATTCCATAATAAAATGCCCAAAAAATTGCCATTTAACATTTTATTATGAAGACCAGTCCCAATTCAATCTCATGCATACACTTTTGGAGCTACCGTATCTTAACAATTCTTCAATTCAAGTCCAAGCTAGGCAGTTGACGGAACATTATTTAAACCTCTTTAGAATATAATTTTTCTCCCAATTTTGACTGATTAAATCTTAAATTACGTTAAGTGACAGAATCCTGTGCGTAACATCTCGGGTTCTGTGCAGCATCTGTCGAAACTGGATTGGCTGACGTATAAACATCTATTCAATTTCATTTGGTCTGCATTTTTGTTTGTCTTCTCCAATATTTAAATTAATTGTGACTCTTTCGATCAAAAAAAAAATTCTGTTTATTGTCAGAAGAGGATTATTTAATTGCCTGATATTTCTTGTTTCCATTGGAGTGGCAATAACTATGCCACTCTATCACGCAATATCTACCTTAAAATCTATAAGAATAAAAAAAATAACAAATAACAAATAAAAAAATCTGAGAATATAATACTTACTGTCTAGTCGTAAATAAAAACTGAAAAAAAAATGTGGCCTTGTGATGTTAGGTGAACTTAGCACATGTAAAACAAATTGCATTATTTATTTAAAAGGGATTTGATAATTTCATAGTCATGTTTCACTTGCTAAATTTAGTAGTTTTATTAATTAATAGTTTTTTTTTTTTTTTCGTTTTTGGTATGGTTGGAATTTATTGTACAAATAATTGTTAGTTATAGTATTTTGATTATTATTTTTTCATAAAAGAGGGGTTTTAATTTATACACAAAATTTTAAATTAGAGAAAATAATATAAACAACTTAAAATAAAGGATAAAACGGACAAGATTAATGGATTTAAAATAGAGAATATTTATGTTTTAAATGTATTGTTAGGGATGGTCAAGCTTCCTTCTCAAATGCAATAACAACATAAATGATATAGACCATTTCAGTCTTTGAGTGATTGAGACATTCACGGGTGTTGAATTTGAAGTAGATGCTCATTAATCTTCATTTGTATGGTCTACTAAGAAATGATCCAACTATAAATCTAGAGGTCCTTAAAGAGTAATAAACACATTTGTAATCAATTCTTCTATTTTTGTTATCTTTGCTCAGATTTGGCCACATCATCAACTTATGTCGATTAAATAAGGGGTATGAAAGGATGTACATATCAGTATTGAATATGGCAACAATCATCATGGCTATGCAAAATATTCATGTTAAAGACCACCTTTATTAACTCTTTCATTGCCACCTTAAAACAGTCTCTATAATATTCCTTAGAAATGCAATGAGGAATGCACTCTAGGAGTTATTTAACTATGTTTCCTTGTCTATTTTTTCTTTAGAGAAGAGTTGTTTAAAACAAATTTAAATATGATCGTGAACCTCTTTCACATCCACTATATAGAAGCCATATGCCAATTTTTTTTTTTTCATGGTATTGTCATTCCTTCTTTCTTATTTTTTCCCAAAGAAATATTTTGTGCTTTAGCTACCTTCCTTGAGCCAAAACATATAAGATTTTAATCTTCAAGAATTCTCTTCTTTTTGGAGGAGATTAATCCATTTATTAGATAGATGGTGTTGCTAATAGAGGCTTTCTCTAAGGTCTTCTTCTCAATTCCTATGAATTTCTTCAAGTTGAGTCATTAGAGAAGTTTTACTTTGAGTTTTTTCAAAAGATTATAGTCAATGTCTAATGCAATCCCTTGTGTGTTAAAAATTTTCACCCATTTTTGTCTCGGAAAAAGGGTGCTTGGGATCAATCCAAGAAGTTTAACCATTTGCACAAAGGCTTCTTTTTACACCAAATGGAAGAGCACTTGAAATGGATTGAGCCCTATTATGTGGAAAAAGGGATCTAGGGTGTAAATCACACCCTTCCACTTATAACATTGAGGGGGACATAAAATGATCATATAAGATCACTTGGCTACTTTCCTCAAGGAAGAGCCATAATGATTTATCAGTGTTTTGATCCCCTTTGGGAGGATTGATTGGGAATTGAAATGATGTGATTAGATGTGATGTGTTTGATAAGGTAAATGTAAACTAGGTTAACTATGCAACTACAACAAATTGATATGAATTTAGAAAAACGTAGAAATATTTGACTAGAATTGGAAACAAAGAAGCAAAGTGCAAAGACAAAGGAACCTGGAATTCAAATTTGAGTTGAAACTGACTAATCAGTGGCATGGGCACCCTAGAATAAGAAATGAAGTTTTTTGGAGTCTCAAAACAAGATCAAATGTGTTATAGTTTGTCGGTGCTTTTCTGTTGGACTCGGATTTGAAACACCATTTGTTGATAAATAATTGATCTTTCCCTAATTTGATGAGTGAATGTGCTTAAATTCTTGATCTTGATGTTGAGAATTCAATCTTCCCCAAATCCACTTCATAGCTATCACCTGCAAGAAAGAGAGGAGAGAAATGGTTGTGTCGTATAGGGGCTTGCCTAAGTCAAACCCCATTTTGGTGCTTCCACCTCCACAATGACTATGATGATGTTGGATAAAGAGTGCTTACCTTAGGTTAGGCAGAGGCAAATGGATAAAACAAATGATTAATCACAAATGCTACAACTTACCACTCATATCTTCTTTCCCTGATGGATTGAAGTCATGTCACACATCTCATGCAAGGAGAAATTAATTCTTGATTGAAAGTCTTGCATGTGTTAGTACTCACAAAAATAATGAACATAAAGCATGAACAATCTTACTTATGATTCAACATGATTTTCATGATGCATTTCTTGACTAATAAAGATGTAAACTATTGATAATTTTTCTCTTGAACAGCCTTGGCTACCTTTTTGTGCTCAATTAGAATTCAAATTACCTTCTAGTTTCAAATGGTGAAAAATAATTATACTTATATGCATTTCTTGATCTCCCACAGTGATTATTTTGAAAAGTTGACAAAGGAATTTAAATTTATAAACATAAAATTTTGACAATAAAATATTAAAAATTGAGCCAAAATAGGGTGGTCGAGGGTGAGGGTGCCCTATACTAGAACTAGTTTAGAATTTACATTGTTAAATAATTAATTTTTTTAATTCCCAATTTTATCTTGAATTTTCAAAAATGGTAATAAAAGAAGAAAATGACAAGCATAATTAGGTCCAAGCACATAAGGATGAGTAAAACATAGTGTGAAATTATTAGGGTTTGCAATTTATGATGCTACATTTAGCCCTCACTTTAGTGAGAGTATGAACTTACGCTCATGCTCACACTAAAGTAAGGAGAAGCCATGAGGGGTTCTTTCATCAAAACATTGGAGAAGTAAGATGACACTAAATCTAGGGGATGTGCTCGCCCCCAGGCTCAAGATCCTACTACACAACAATGTAAGGATAAAGGAACACCCACATATGATATGCAATGCAACAAAAGAAACATGAGAACCAAAGATAAAGCATACACAACGAAGACATGAAGAAAACACAATGAAGACACAAAGAATACACTATGAAGACACAAGCATACACAAATTAAACATATAGAAAATAGTTGAAGCAAGAGTACACATTAAAACACAATATGCATGAAATATAAACATAAAAACACAAGATTAGTATGATAAAAGTATTTGAGTCAATAAGATAAAGAGACCTTAGTCTAAAAATTTATCTCAAATACCAAGTGGTATCCATTGAATATAATATGTTAGACATGATGGTGCTCTTGTAAGGTTAGCAAGTTGTGTTATGTTAGATCACCTACGAGCTACATAGATCCACTGGATATCAAGCTATGTTATGCTAGGTGTCCATGCAATATGATGGGTCTCACAAGGCTAGCAAGTTGTGCTATTCTATTTTACTCATGAGACACAAGGATCTACTAGCTAGCATGTTGTGTTATGCTAGACCTATCCATGTAAAAATGATCAAGTTCACGATACAACAAGCTCCAAGTATGGTAGGTCTATGGATCATTTTTCTAATCTCACCTCAAGGAGGGCATAAAGGTTTAATGTCACAGGGGTCAGTTTAACATCTTGAGGGATGAATCACCTTAGGAGGTGCAGAAAAGTTTAATGTCGTATGGGACGAATTAGTAACCACACCTCAGGGGGTCTTATACACAATACCGCCACAAAGGGGGTATACAAATACAATGAAAACCACACCTCGCAGGGTATTATGCACAATACCACCACGAAAAGGGTACATGAATTAATTTAAAGACTACACCTTAAGAGGTATCATGCACAATACCACCACTAAATGGGCATATGAATGAAATGAAAGGCCACACCTTAGGGGTATCATGCATAATACCACCACTAAATGAGCATATAATTGAATTGAAAGGCCACACCTTATGAGTTATCATACATAATACCACCACTAAAGGGGCACATTAATGAATTGAAAGGCCACACCTTAGGGGGTATCATGCATAATACCACCACTAAAGGGGCACATGAATGGATTTGATCTTTAGTAAATGTTGAATGTGTGATAATGGACAAGGGATATTCCCCCCTTAAAATGTTAGCATACTTTATATGTTGATATTTTAAGGAAACAAAGAGGGGAAGAGGGGATCCTAAAAAAAGAATAGATACCCCTCCCTAAGATTAATTATCCTTTCCCCTTAAGTGTAAGTGCAAGAACAATTAGTGTAGAGATTGTAGACACTTAAAAATGTCATGAATGATATGATATCATGCACTCGAATCTGATATACTACCACCGTTTCATCCTAAAACCCATCCTCTTTTTGCTTAATTGATTAAATTTTAGCCTAGTTATTTAATTAATTAGATAGAAGAGTTGTTGGTGTAATAAATATACTAAATTAAATACTATTTTGGAAACAATTGAATTCTTTAAAAATTAAAATAAAATAATAACTGTATTTAGCTAAAAAACTATGATAGATGATAAAATGTGATTCACCAATAATGCAAAAATATCAATGAAGATTAGATCAATACATTGGATCATGAATATATGTATGTTGATCTAGGTCACTTTTGTGATTGTAGAAATGATCTTGCTAGTGTAGATTTGATCCCTATCACACACATGTATTATGAACTTATGATTCTTATCTCTAATAAAAATTTAAAATGTCAACTTTAACTTGTCTTGATGTTCTTAGTTTGTTCCCACATAAATAGTAGTTTTGGTGTTTGATGGTTTAGATGTGGTAGGGATGATTACTTCCCTTATGTCAAACCATGCAAGGATATCAATTCAACAACTAGATAAAAAAATCAAAGACAACATTCTTAAACATGCAAGATTCCTAGATGCTTATGTAATGTAAATTCTCTAATAAATTCTCTTGATAGTTCATGCAAGTAATAATTCTAAGTGTGTAATGATTGATTCAGATGTTGTGCTCTAGGTTATCTAAAATGACTTGGAGTTATCCCTTTAAATGTAATGCCAAGGTCAAACAAAACACTTTTACACCATGAGTTAACACACAATCATCTCAAGAAGAGGTAAAGTTGGCCCCATATTATAATTTGAGTTTTGAAAGTTAAGGGGTCATTCCTTTGATTGTAGAAATGCTCAAGATAACTTTCATTACCAGAGATTTTTCTTGGGGCAAGAAAGGGGTAAATTAAAGGTCAAGATTGAAGTGTGGATGGGAATCAATAATGCTTGAATTGTATGCACACTCTCATCTAAAAAGACACCATTTATAGGCTTCTAATTACATAAAAGTCACTTTAATCAAAATGAGTCCAAAACATAATAGAAAAGAGTATGGGTATATAATTTTCACCATTACAATACTAAAAAAATGTTACCATCAACTTCACCTTGATATTTATTAATTTTGGTTGCCTAAATAACTTAAATGGTTATAGTAGATCTACCAACCACTACCCTTCTTCCCTACATATCTCCTTTAAAGTTAGAGCCCTTGAACCTCTTTTATACCATTTAGTGATATGCGATTTCCACAATCCATATTGAATGTTCAATTTTTCTTATGGATTCGATTGTGTGCAAGTTTTTTCATCAACGTTTTAGATCACACTCTATGATCCATCATCATGATAGAGAGTTAAAAGGAGATGTAAAAAAATGATGGGTCTAGTACCTAGCCTATTGTTTATCTAACCCATCATTTTGTATTTTCACAATTCCTAATAAATAATTTTAACCTAAAAAGGAAATCTAAATTATCTATTATTTTAACCTACCAACCACTACCTATATATAACTCCTTTAATAGAAAAAGTGAATAAGTCCTACTACTTAATATTTACCTTGCAACTAAAACTATCATAAATTCTTTTTCCCAATATCTCCAAATATTATTTTAATCTAAAAAAGAAACATGAATTTACTTTTTACGTATAAACCATTACTCTCCTCCCCTATACAACTCGTTACCGAAAAAGACCCTCTCTTTTGTACCATTTAACACCTACCCTACAACTAGACCCATCATAAATTCTTTTTCTTACAATCCTCAAATATTATTTTAATCAAAGAAAATTTAAATTTATTTTAACCTCTCAATCACTTACGTAATCCCCCATATAATTTCCTTCAAGAAAATAAATAAAAAAAAACTACAAAATCCTCTTTTTTATACCACTTAATACCTACCCTAGGAAAACATCATATCTATAACTTAACCAATCCCACGCATGTCTTAACTTTTGTTCAATTCAACATCAGGTGACCAACAAAATTCCTGTCAACTCCCACTTTGGCACCCTAAGTTAGGTTGTTGACGGAAAATATTCTGTCGAAACTTGCAATGCTGACGTGTGAAAAGTTACTGAATTTCACGCACATTCTCCTCATAATATTATCGATCCGTCGAGATTCTCGCCCTGGCAGCCTTTTAATATATATATATGTTTTTAAGAAAATAAATACAGGCTTTTGAGTTGGAGAGCATTTCTCATTTTTAAATACATACTTTTTTTAAATTATTTTTTCATTACATAGCTTTGTATAGAAATATATTATATGATTTATTTTTTTGGAATTAATCACAATCAAATCTTAATAATATTCTTATAAATAAAAATTTAAGAATAAATAGTCAATTAAGTAAATAAGGATTATAAAACACACACTTTTTAAATTATTTTTTCTATTTTTAAATTTTTTTAATGGATAAGTGTTCTATTACATAGATATGAAAAAAATGGTTGAGTGAAGCCACAAGCAAAAATAAAATTAAAGTAAAATCTTAAACAATATCATTAGAAATAAAATTATAAGAATAAATAAGAGTTGTAAAATACATAGATTAAAATAAAATAAATGTAATTAATAAGCATTCAAATTAAATCATGAAATTATCTACCTCAATTCAAGATGAGTGTCAAAAAATCTATTTTAAAATTTGAAAAATGATGGATTGATCTCAAACCCTTTAGGGATGATCTAGACTATTGTTAACTTCATTTGCCACATGATATTGATTTAGGAGGCACACAAATTATCTTATAGAATGCATGTCTAAATAACAACTCACTTTACCATAAATATATTTGAATCTATCAAGGTTTTTTCTAGAGATACCATTTTAGATTTATAGACTTGATAGGTCAATGGGCTCCATGTAGGCCAAACTCTTTAGATTAACAACAATGAACAATATCAAAGACAACATACATAGACATGCAAATGGCCTATGTGATGATGATGTAGATTTAATTATTTATTCCTCTTTATAAATTGAAGCACCCTTTTAATGATTCAAGCATGTGATCTCCATTATAAATTAATTTCTCATTGAATGTCTTTAAATACCATGACATAGCAACATGTCATAGAACATGTGCTAAGTCAACTCGTAATGACTAGTATAAAGAAGTGAGAAAGTTAAAATTTGAATTTGATGATTTAAATTTAGGGATCATTCTCATGCTTGTCAGGATTGAACTAAGAAGCAATTGATGGTAGATTTGTAAGAGAATCACATGCAGGTTGTGTGCATACGATCAAAACCAACTTCATTCAAAGATTCACCTCAAAATATTGTGTCTTGTTTCATGCCTTAGCCATATTTTCCCAAAATTATAACTAATTTGAGATATTTGTTAGGTTTGGTTTTCTTTGCACCAATGGGTAGAACATGAAAAATTATGTATGGTTTCCTTTTGAACTTTTGTGAAATTCACTAAGGGGAAAAAGTTATCCCCATGTGGGTTTTGTCTTCCATTCAGATGGAGCCATCTTCCTCACCAAGGTGTATTTTAGTCATGTTTTTCTACAATTGTCCAATTATGTCATGTTTTTCGACATCAAGGTTTAAATGTTGAAAAAATGATTGTTAGTTTTACAGGTTTCTATGGGTCAAGAGAGCTTCATCTTTCTGGCTCTTCATTTAGTTCACTTTCTTTTTATCATAATGCAAGAAAAGCAGGTCCATCTTCCCTTGTGGAATTTTCAGTATGAACTAGACAAGTTAAATTTAGTTGCACTTGGAACTTCTACAACAGAAAAATGGAGGGTGAATTCCCATGTATGCTCTTGGGATTAAATTTTCTACAAAGGGAAAAATGGATTGTAGGAAGGTTATGGAGATTTATAGGTGAATTGAACATGATGTCCAAAGTAAGTTTGACCCAGACGGGGTCAGATTCCCACTCAATTGGTTGAGGTACAATTTTTTGCAAGTGCTTCTTATGGGATTTTCATTGGTATGTGGATGTTGCAAGTCTTTATGACTCAATTGATCCCATATTTCCATATAAGGGATTTGCAAGTCTTTTAGTGTCATTTGATCCTTCGTAGAGGTTGTGATTGCATCTGAACCCATTTGCTTGGGGCTTGTTCTCTATAGTGGTGCCCAAAGTTGACATTTCCACTAGATGATGATGTGATTTGTTTCTTAAGTTTGTTATTTCACACTACCTCCTAGTCCAAGTCAATTTTTCACATCCACATAGGGGTCAAAATTATGCAACAAGCAAAAAATGACTAAAGATAAGTTTCAACTACCCTCCTCAAAGCTCAACCACCACTGCAATTGTTTGAACTCAATCTAGACACTTTCCCTATGGGAATTTATGTCATTTTAGTATGGATGTGAGGGATTGTGTGGCACCCATGCTACATTTAATGTTTGTAGAACCTCTTCCTAACATAATGCACTTCTTAGACACCATTTCCAACATATTTTAGGGGCATTTTTGTTTTTTCTTGCACTCATTTCATGTAGGTCATTCAATGTAGACGTATGGTGTTGGTCAAGGAATGTTCTCTCACACCTATTGAAATTTAGATTGGATTGATAGAGGACAAATGTCATTTGGACACTAAATGAGGTTGCAACTAGGGTTTTCCATTTGGGATGACCTTTTAAAATTCTGTTGATGGTGGTTGTGACTATATTTTCTTTGAATTCATTTTTAGAGGAGAGGAATTAGAGGATAAAATTTTACAGAGAGGAGCAGTTGTAGAGCTAGCAGAAGAAAGGTGTTGTCATTGTTATATTCATAGTGGTTGTCATTGATGTCAACACTTGATAAGTAAGTTGTTAGTTCTTGCTATTGGTTGTCATTGTTATATTCAGTTTGGGCTAACATTGGTGATGAAGTTCATGGTTAGATGGCATGCTTTATCAAAGAAGAATTGTTGAAGTTCATGGTTGGATGTCATGAATTATCAAAGAAGAATTGTTGAAGTTCATGATTGGATTCCATGCCTTATCAAAGAAGAGTTGCTGAAGTTCATATAATACATTATTACTATCGACAAAGTTGATTTCATGATGATATATTCAGATGAGGATTAGAAGCATGAACGATAGTGGAGAGATGTTATTGAAGGTCTATAGTATGTCTTATGGTCTCTCCTGATGTTCCTTATGAAGCATGTGTTGTTAAAAGGAAGTTCTGGCCTCTCAAGTTGCTTAGTGTTTTCTAGTTCAGGAAGTTGCATTGAAATCTATCTAGGAGAATGCTCCACATTCCTTTGTTATTGATGCTTTGGTCTTGCAATTTGGTATTCAATGTTGGTGTTTTGTGGATGTTGCACTCCTTTATTTTTAGGTCACATGTGTTACCGAGGAGATCTTTGTGAATTGCAAAAGGTTGACAGTGTTGTTGGTTGTCTAGACTAGTTTAGAAAATGCTCGACATTTCTCTGCAACGATGTCTCTGCTCCTACGACTTGGTGAATGTGCTTTCTATGTTTGTTTATCATCTTAGTTCTAATCTCATATGTTGAAGTCATCCACAAGCTAATATGTTAATGTTATATTTCATGATTAAGCATTCTATGTTTCTGGAATATAATTTTTGTTCTTGTTTGATCTACGATGGTTGTTGGTGGCATGACAATATTGAAGAAGTATATGAAAGTGTTTTTGGATGTTCAAGGAACATCCCCATGTGATCCACACACTGCTAATTGGCCGCTTTGGTGCCACATTGTATCTTGAGTTGGATTTCTAGGATATTTATGGATATCTGGCTAATAGGTCTTGTTCCTTTGCTTGAACCATGTTCTTGGGGGTCTACACTAGCAACATGGAAGATGTGTTCTGATAGATTTGGGTCCCGACCTATCCTACTTGGGATCGCATCAAGTTAATTCAATAAGAAGTATGTTTATGGGCCGACTGGTTATGCACTTGAACGTTTCATCCACACATTTCCTTGATGTCGACTTAGGTTGATGTGCACTTGCATGTAAATTATTTTGGATCACATTGGAAAAGTGATAAGAGTGTTTTTGGTCCTCTCTATCTTTTGGATAGGACTCCATTATGTTTTAGTGGCTGGCTAGTTGATTTCATTGTTTATCATTTTCTTGGATGACCTAATCAAATTTTTGAAGTGTTGCATTGGATATAAATGCAAGATAATTTCAAATGCAACAAGATGAAGAAGTGTACAAGTGCAAAGAAGGGTGTGTGCGAATTGTATTGAATATCCAACAATGATAGTACTAAATTGTGTGAAAGGAGAGATCAATTGTTTTATAACACCTCAGTCAATAGAGTGTTATGTTGACAAGCATTGTAATCCTTATTTAAATTTGTGTATCCTACTCTGAGATAGTGAATCTCATTAGGTCCTTTGTATCTTGCTCCTGAAGTTGTGTTGGCTTCAGTCATGCAAGTCTTTTTGTATCTTTCTCTAAGATAGTGTATCTTCTTGCAAGTCCTTTTTGGTAGTGAGCCTTTATATTGTGAGTTAACTCTCACTGTGGTTTTTCCCTCATTGGGTTTTCCACGTAAATCTGGTGTTCTCCTTGTACATGTGTGTGTCCTCTGTTTCTTTCTCATTGCTACTAATTTGTTTAAAAGTATAATTTCTATATCTTGCATTACTTAAAGGTTGTTGAAGTTGCTAAGGATTAAACTGTTATATTATTCTTTGTCACTATTATGTTTTAAGGTTTTGATCTAATAAAGAAGGTTGAATTGTGTTGAAAGAGTTAAGTTCCAAAAGGGGTTAAATTTTTGTTAAGACTGATTCACCCCCCCTCTTAGTCTTCATGTATGTTCAACATTTAGAAGTGTCTTTATGTCACTTAATCTGAATAAGAGGCCAAAATCTTTTTCCACTATGAGGAAATACTCATATATTACTCCAAGTAAAAAATGATATTATACAAAAACTCTTTATGTTGATCCATGCAAGGAGAACCATTTGCTATCAACATCCTTAACAATATTTTTTTGTAATCACAGGCTCGTGAGGCATCCCCTCCAGATGTCCCAATTGGTGGGGTTGTTGAAGCTGAACATCATGTTGAAACCCCTAAAGATCGTGAGATTGGATCTAGTGAATGCACTTCGGCTATCATTTCTGGTGGCTTCTCTGATTTATCAATGCTTGCACTAAAGAATAATGATGAAATATCTGAGAGACTGTGGCTACAGGAATTCATCTTCAGGAAAATAGTGTGATGGCTTGGCATGGTAAGGCAGCGCAAGTGGAAGAAGGTTGGATTACTGTTAAGGGCAAGAAAGAAAAATTCTCTAGGCCTTCTTTTGACATGACTTTTCGCTCCCACAAGAGTAGTTCTAAATGTAAATCTTGACGGGTCTTGTTTGGGGGCTGGTGTTTGGTTGGTTGCAGGTTGTTTTATTTGCAGCCCTATTTTTGTTTGTTAAGGGTTTCGGGTCCCTTCAAAACCTATTTTTACCTCAATCAAAAACAATATTTTGTTGTAGTTATTCCCTCAAAAAAATATTAAAAATATAAAACTATTTGGGACTTCAACAATAATATATGTGGAGTTCGTAAATTACATCTTCAATTTTTGATACTATAGAAAACTTGCTCACAATTTGAAATGTTGAGCTCAATTTGTGGGTCATGTAGTGAGTGCCAATTATGCATGGGGAATTATGAGTTTGTAACTTTAAATAAAGATTATTTTTATGGCCTTGCATTACTGAAGCTCCATCCATCACTATAAATCAGGCAATTGTCTAGTCATCCATACCTCTAATTTCATTAAAATATTTCTTTATTAGTTCACATAGATTATGCAATGTTGCATTATCCTCCATTTTATGAATAAACAGTAGATGAGGTTGGGAGACATTATTTTCTATAGGATACAAAGTCATGCATACATAAGAAGTGTTATTTACTATTGTAATTTTATGTAAATATAATGCTTGATAAAGTTGATTGTTTTTTTTTTTTTTGCACTTCCTATTTTTTTGCCGTAACAAAAAAACTTACCCATTCCCATCCACTATTTATTAACCGATGATTATTAGGAAAGTTAATAATTCCTATAAAAGAAAAAAATTATAATTTGGGTCGCATGTCATAAAACACTTTTGTCAAAATATGAAAAAGAACATTCAACTAATTTTTTTTGTCATTTGTGCTACTTTCATCATATTTATAGAATGATCTTCAATTGTACCTCCACATGTTGCAAGATTTTCTTATTTCAATATACTCATCATATTTCATGACATGCTAAACATAAAAAAATTATTCCTTTATTTTGGACATATTATCACTAATTTTTCCTCTCCATCTATGATTTGTTTTTCATAAAATTTACCAACACATTTTTTTATGGTGTCAAATTTTAGTTGTATTTTTTTGCCCCTACTATATTTCTAATTATGAATACTACACCTACATTCTTTGGGAGGTTCATCTTTGTTTTCATTCTCAACCAATTCATTGAATGCACACTTTAACACATAATTAAACAAAAAAAATCTTGATAGATCCCACTCATGCCCTTTTTTATTTGGTTATCTTTTCCCTTCAATTCACGATCCATTTTTTAATCACTTTTTGAGGTGGTTTTATTAATATAATGATTTTTTTTACCTTGGGAATCCTCTCTAACATTGTCTTTGGGATTTTCATGTAACTCATTACAATTTTTTTCTAAAGAATTCCCTTATTTTTTGTAGCTAGTACGAATCGTTATGTTGTAGGTTGATTTACTAGTGCAAGACTGCACACAATTTCTAAAGAATGACATTATGTTTCTACATTATAGGTCCCCTTTACCACTTCCAAGAAACCAATTCCTACTTGACATGTCATATGCATTGGGAACCATATTTTTTTATTATGCTTATGGTCACCATAAAAGAATCAAGACTAATAGTTTTTATATCTTATGTAAAAATAAAAATAAATAGATAGACGAAACAAAAGGAATCATAGACCCCTAGGGCCAAGATGCACCACTAACCAATATCATTTGTAACAATGAAACTAAATAGATAAATAAACATGAGGATTCTTATATTATAGAACGATAAAAAAATTACCACTTGACTCTCACTAACTTGATAATGCTTGTAATTATCAATGTATCCCTAAAACATATAATTTTAGGTAGTAAGTAGGCATTGGAGATAGGATAAACCAAAGAAATGAGTCCAAAACATAATTCTTCAAAGGACATAAATATTCATGAATCGAGTCAAGCCAAATTGAGAGTAGAAGAAAATATGTAAAATAACAAATCAAAGTTTAAATTGTGTTTATGTGAATTCAAATTTGGAAAATCCCACGTGATTGTAAAATGGAGTAAAAATATGGAAAATCTTGTGTGGTTTTAAAATGGTTGGAGTAAATGTTGGGCAATTGGGACCACAATCTAAAATATGTGGTGATTTCAAGGCAGTTACAACCCCAACATAGTAGGGTGTTATAATCTAGTATATTAATGAAACTAATCCTTATATAGGGTGGAATTTTAATGGTATTAGCAAATATGTTAACTAATTAAAACACGCCTCTAAAATTCTAGGCAATTTTAAATTATAAACATGTAATTTCCCATGACAATAATATTATGTACAAATGTTTCATAAATAATTTTGTGATGATTTAACATTCCTTGGGTTGATGAATTATAAATTCCTGACAATTCGGGCCCTCCACTATTTCATCATATTTTCCAAAATTGAATTGGCTAATACCAACTATTTTCCAATTGACGAAAATTCATGGCTAAAAACATTCATGGACCAAGCCACCCATACTCACATTTTTTTCTTCTTTTACCAATACCACCCCACCTTTTCATTCTAATTACCTTACCATTTCCATCCCACCCACTTCTATATCTATAGATCTTATATATCACACTTAATTATTGTTGGTTCCTATTGATTGCCCCATACCACAACCATCTCACGAGGTTATCCAACCCCACTTAGAGACCCTTTCTACCTTTCTCCACTTATAGACCACCATTCTTCTCCATCTTCTCATATACATGATACTTCATTAGATGTTTCTCCTAGCACTATCATTGCTTATACCTATGATGCTACACCACCAATTGACACACAACCTATCACCTATATACCTATGATGGTATGAGGCCTACCTACTCTTTAATATGATTATCCTTCTTCTTCTTATGGGCCTCCACCAACATCCCTTTAGGATCTTACTCTTGAACGTATTCATGTTCATCCTAATACTCTCCCAAAACAAACCACATGCATCTTTCCATCTCTTGGTCTTGATTCATGAAAATGTTCCTTTATTCATAACTGTGAAATATCATACCATTGACATCAACATATTTTTTTTTAGACTGCAAGAATCAGGTAGCCCCCCTATAAACTGCAATGCCCTGGTAAACTTTTTTCACATGACTGGTGGGTGCTGGCGCGACACGCCCTTCAGTACCACAGGGACAGGGGGAGACTAGACCTCATGACCTCTTGCTTGCAACAGGATGCTTTAGCAATCGAGCTAGGCCCCTGGCCGTCAAACACACATTTGTTGACAATAGACTCGACTTCAAAATTTGCACCACTTAATTGTTAAGGAAGATCTATATTACCTTTACTTCTTTAAAAAAGACAATATTATTAGAAGCTTTGATAATACTCATCAAATTCATTCGAAACCATTATGCTTCCTATTACTATTGACCCACCACCTTCACTACATTATTCCATAATAAAATGCCCAAAGAATTGCCATTTAACATTTTATTATGAAGATCAGTCCCAATTTAATCCCATGCATACACTTTTGGAGCTACCTTATCTTAACTATTCTTCAATTCAAGTCCAAGCTAGGCAGTTGACGGAACATTATTTAAACCTCTTTAGAATATAATTGATCTCCCAATTTTGACTGATTAAATCTTAAATTACGTTAAGTGACGGAATCCTGTGCGTAACATCAAGTGTTCTGTGCACCATCTGTCGAAACTGGAAAGGCTGACGAAAGAACAGCTATTCAATTTCATTTGGTCTGCATTTTTGTCTGTCTTCTCCAATATTCCTAAATTAATTGTGACGCTTTCAATCAATAAAACTAATTCTGTCTATTGTCAGAAGAGGATTATTTAATTGCCTGATTTTTCTTGTTTCCATTGGAGTGGCAATAACTATGCCACTCTATCACGCAAGATCTACCTTAAAATCTCTAAGAATAAAAAAAATAACAAATAACAAATAAAAAAATGTAAGAATATAATACTTACTGTCTACTCGTAAATAAAAACTGAAAACAAAAAATGTCGCCTCATGATGTTAGGTGAACTTGGCACATGTAAAACAAATTGCATTATTTATTTAAGAGGATTTGATAATTTCATAGTCATGTTTCATATGCTACATTTAGTATTTTTTATTTTTTATTTTGGCTATGGTTGGGATTTATTGTAATCGATACAAATAATTGTTAGTTTTAATATATTGATTATATTGATTATTTTTTCATAAAAGAGGTCTTTTTATTTATGCACAAAAGTTTAAATTAGAGAAAATAATATAAACTTAAAATAAAGGATAAAAATGATAAGAATAATATAGATAAAACACATAATATTTATATTTTAAGTGTATCATTGGGGATAGTCAAACTTCCTTCTCAAATGCAATAACAACATAAATGATAGACCATTTCAGTCTTTGAGTGATTGAGACATTCAAGGGGGTTGAATTTGAAGTAGATGCTCATTAATCTTCATTTGTGTGGCCTACTAAGAAAGGATCCAACTATAAATCTAGAGGTCCTTAAAGAGTAATAAACGTATTGTAATCGACTCTTCTATTTTTGTTATTTTTGCTCAGATTTGGCTACATCATCAACTTATGTCAATTAAATAATGGGTATGAAAGGAGGTATATATTAGTAGTGAATATGTCAACAATTGTCATAGCTATGCCAAATATTCATGTTGAAGATCACCTTTATTAACTCTTTCATTGCTACCTTAAAACAATCTCTATTATATTCCTTAGAAATGCAATGAGGAATGCAATCTAGGAGTTTATTTAACTATGTTTCCTTGTCTATTTTTTCTTCCGAGAAGAGTTGTTTAAAACAAATTAAAATATGATCTTGAACCTCTTTCACATCCTCTATATAGAAGCCATATGCCAATTTAATTTTTGTCATGGTATTATTATTCCTTCTTTCTTGTTTTTTCCCAAAGAAATATTTTGTGATTTAGCTACCTTCCTTGAGCCAAAACATATAAGATTTTAATCTCCAAGAATTCTCTTCTTTTTGGAGGAGATTAATCCATTTATTAGATAGATGGTGTTGCTAATAGAGGCTTTCTCTAAGGTCTTCTTCTAAATTCCTATGAATTTCTTCAAGTTGAGTCATTAGAGAAGTTTTACTTTGAGTTTTTTCAAAAGATTATAGTCAATGTATAATGCAATCCCTTGTGTGTTAAAAATTTTCACCCATTTTTGTCTTGGAAAAAGGGTGCTTGGGATCAATCCAAGAAGTTTAACCATTTGCACAAAGGCTTCTTTTTACACCAAATGGAAGAGCACCTGAAATGGATTGGGCCCTATTATGTGGAAAAAGGGATCTAGGGTCTAAATCACACCCTTCCACTTATAACATTGAGGGGGACACAAAATGATCATATAAGACTACTTGGCTACTTTCCTCAAGGAAGAGCCATAATGGTTTATCAGTGTTTTGGTCCCCTTTGGGAGGATTGATTGGGAATTGAAATGATGTGATTAGATGTGATGTGTGTGATTAGGTAAATGTAAACTAGGCTAACTATGCAACTACAACAAATTGATATGAATATATAAAAAAATAGAAATATTTGACTAGAATTGGAAACAAAGAAGCAAAGTGCAAAGACAAAGGAACCTGGAATTCAAATTTGAGTTGAAACTAACTGGTCAGTGGCATGGGCACCCTAGAATAAGAAATTAAGTTTTTTGGAGTTTCAAAAAGAGATCAAATGTGTTATAGTCTGTAGGTGCTTTTCTATTGGACTCGGCTTTGAAACGTCATTTGTTGATAAATAATTGATCTTTCCCTAATTTGATGAGTGAATGTGCTTAATTTTGGTGCTTCCACCTCCACAATGACTATGATGATGTTGGATAAAGAGTGCTTACCTTAGGTTAGGCAGAGGCAAATGGATTAAACAAATGATTAATCACAAATGCTACAACTTACCACTCATATCTTCTTTCCTTGATGGATTGAAGTCATGTCACACATCTCATGCAAGGAGAAATTAATTATTGATTGAAAGTTTTGCATGTGTTAGTACTCACAAAAATTGTGAACATAAAACATGAACAATCTTACTTATGATTCAACATGATTTTCATGATGCATTTCTTGACTGATAAAGATGTAAACTATTGATAATTTTTCTCTTGAACTACCTTGGCTACCTTTTTGTGCTCAATTAGAATTCAAACTACCTTCTAGTTTCAAATGGTGAAAAAGAATTATACTTAAATGCATTTCTTGATCTCCCACAATGATTATTTTGAAAAGTTGACAAAGGAATTTAAATTTATAAACATAAAAATTTTGACAATAAAATATTAAAAATTGAGCCAAAATAGGGTGGTCGAGGGTGAGGGTGCCCTATACTAGAACTATTTTAGAATTTACGTTGTTAAATAATTATTATTTTTAATTCCCAATTTTATCTTGAATTTTCAAAAATGGTAATAAAACAAGAAAATGACAAGCACAATTAGGTCCAAGCACATAAGGACGAGTAAAACATAGTGTGAAATTATTAGGGTTTGCAATTTATGATGCTACATTTAGCCCTCAATTTAGTGAGAGTATGAATAGTTTATGCTCATGCTCAAACTAATGTAAGGAAAAGCCATGAGGGGTTCTTTCATCAAAACATTGGAGAAGTAAGATGACACTAAATCTAGGGGATGTGCTCGCCCCTAGGCTCAAGATCCTACGACACAACAATGTAAGGATAAAGGAACACCCACATATGATATGCAATGCAACAAAAAAAACATGAGAACCAAACATAAAGCATACACAATGAAGACATGAAGAAAACACAATGAAGACACAAAGAATACACGATGAAGACACAAGCATACACAAATTAAACATATAGAAAATAGTTGAAGCAATAGTACACATTAAAACACAATATGCATGAAATATAAACATAAAAACAAAATATTAGTATGATAAAAGTATTTGAGTCAATAAGATAAAGAGACCTTAGTCTAAAGATTTATCTCAAATACCAAGTGGCATCCATTGAATATAATATGTTAGACATGATGGTGCTCTCATAAGGTTAGCAAGTTGTGTTATGTTAGATCACCTATGAGCTACATAGATCCACTGGATATCAAGTTGTGTTATGTTAGGTGTCCATGCAATATGATGGGTCTCACAAGGCTAGCAAGTTGTGCTATTCTATTTTACTCATGAGGCACATGGATCTACTAGCTAGCAAGTTGTGTTATGCTAGGTATCCATGTAAAAATGATCAAGTTCATGGGACAACAAGCTCCAAGTATGCTAGGTCTATGGATCATTTTTCTAATATCACCTCAAGGAGTGCATAAAGGTTTAATGTCACAAGGGACAATTTAACATCTTGAGGGACGAATCACCTCAGGAGTTGCACAAAATTTTAATGTCGTATGGGACGAATTAGTAACCATAGCTCAGGGGGTTTTATAAACAATGCCGCCACAAAGGGAGTATACAAATACAATGAAAACCACACCTCGGGGGTATTATGCACAATACCACCACGAAAGGGGCACATGAATTAATTTAAAGACTACACCTTAAGAGGTATCATGCATAATACCACCACTAAATGGGCATATGAATGAATTGAAAGGCCACACCTTAGGGGTATCATGCATAATACCACCACTAAATGAGTATATAATTGAATTCAAAGGCCACACCTTAGGAGTTATCATACATAATACCACCACTAAAGGGGAAGATTAATGAATTGAAAGGCCACACTGTAGGGGGTATCATGCATAATACCACCACTAAAGGGGCAGATTAATGAATTGAAAGGCCACACCATAGGGGGTATCATGCATAATACCACCACTAAAGGGGCACATGAATGGATTTGATCTTCAGTAAATGTTGAATGTGTGATAATGGACAAGGGATATGCCCCCCTTAAAATGTTAGCATACTTTCTATGTTGATATTTTAAGGAAACAAAGAGGGGAAGAGGGGATCCTAAAAAAAGAATAGATACCCCTCCCTAAGATTAATTATCCTTTCCCCTCAAGTGTAAGTGCAAGGACAATTAGTGTAGAGACTGTAGACACTTAAAAATGTCCTGAATGATATCATGCACTCAAATTCGATATACTAACACCATTTCATCCTAAAACCCATCCTCTTTTTGCTTAGTTGATTAAATTAGCCTAGTTATTTAATTAATTAGATAGAAGAGTTGTTGGTGTAATAAATATACTAAATTAAATACTATTTTGGAAACAATTGAATTCTTTAAAAATTAAAATAAAATAATAACTGTATTTAGCTAAAAAACTATGATAGATGATAAACTGTGATTCACCAATAATGAAAAAATATCAATGAAGATTAGATCAATACCTTGGATCATGAATATATGTATGTTGATCTAGGTCACTTTCGTGATTGTAAAAATGATCTAGCTAGTGTAGATTTGATCCCTATCACACATATCTATTATGAACTTATGATTCTTATCTCTAATAAAAATTTAAAATGTCAACTTTAACTTGTCTTGATGTTCTTAGTTTGTTCCCACATAAATAGTAGTTTTGGTGTTTGATGGTTTAGATGTGGTAGGGATAATTACTTCCCTTCTGTCAAACCATGCAAGGATATCAATTCAACAACTAGATAAAAAAAATCAAAGACAAAATTCTTAAACATGCAAGATTTCTAGATGCTTATGTAATGTAAATTCTCTAATAAATTCTCTTGATAGTTCATGCAAGTAATAATTCTAAATGTGTAATGATTGATTCAGATGTTGTGCTCTAGGTTATCTAAAATGACTTGGAGTTATCCCTTTAAATATAATGCCAAGGGTCAAACAAAACACTTTTACATCATGAGTTAACACACAATCATCTCAAGAAGAGGTAAAGTTGGCCCCATATTATAATTTGAATTTTTAAAGTTAAAGGGCCATTCCTTTGATTGTAGAAATGCTCAAGATAACTTTCATGACCATAGATTTTTCTTGGGACAAGAAAGGGGTAAATTAAAGCTCAAGATTGAAGTGTGGATGGGAATTAATAATGCTCGGATTGTATGCACACTCTCATCTAAAAAGACACCATTTATAGGTTTCTAATTACATAAAAGTCACTTTAATCAAAATGAGTCCAAAACATAATAGAAAAGAGTATGGGTATATAATTTTCACCATTACAATACCAAAAAAATGTTACCATCAACTTCACCTTGATATTTATTAATTTTGGTTGCCTAAATAACTTAAATGGTTATAGTAGATCTACCAACCACTACCCTTCTCCCCTACATATCTCCTTTAAAGTTAGAGCCCTTGAATCTCTTTTATACCATTTAGTGATATGAGATTTCCACAATCCATATTGAATGTTCAATTTTGCTTCTGGATTCAATTGTGTGCAAGTTTTTTCATCAACGTTTCATATCACACTCTGTGATCCATCATCAGAATAGAGAGCTGAAAGGAGATGCAAAAAGTGATGGGTCTAGTACCTAGCCTATTGTTTATCTAACACATCATTTTGTATTTTCACAATTCCTAATAATTTTTTTTTACCTAAAAAGGAAATCTAAATTATCTATTATTTTAACCTACCAACCACTACCTATATATAACTCCTTTAATAGAAAAAGTGAATAAATCCTACTACTTAATACCCACCTTGCAACTAAAACTATTATAAATTCTTTTTCCCAATATCTCCAAATATTATTTTAATCTAAAAAAGAAATATAAATTTAATTTTTACCTATAAACCATTACTCTCCTCCCCTATATAACTCCTTACCCAAAAAGACCTCTCTTTTGTACCATTTAACACCTACCCTACAACTAGACCCATCATAAATTATTTTTCTTACAATCCTCAAATATTATTTTAATCAAAGAAAATTTAAATTTGTTTTGAGCTCTCAATCACTTACGTAATCTCCCATATAACTTCTTTCAAAAAAATAAATAAAAAAAGCTACAAAATCCTCTTTTTTATACCACTTAATACCTACCCTAGGAAAACATTATATCTATAACTAAACCAATCCCACGCATGTCTTCACTATTCTTCAATTCAAGATGAGGTGACCAACAAAATTCTTAATAATATTCTTCTAAATAAAAATATAAGAATAAATAGTCAATTAAGTAAATAAGGATTATAAAAGGCACACTTTTTAAATTATTTTTTCTATTATTTTTTTTTTTAATGGATAAGTGTTCTATTAGAGAGATATTGAAAAAAATGGTTGAGTGAAATCACAAGCAAAAACAAATTAAAGTAAAATCTTAAACAATATCATTAGAAATAAAATTATAAGAATAAACAGTTAACTAAGTAAATAAGGGTTGTAAAATACATAGATTAAAATAAAATAAATGTAATTAATAAGCATTTAAACTAAATCATGAAATTATTTACCTCAATTCAAGATGAGTGTCAAAAAATCTATTTTACAATTTGAAAAATGATAGATGGATCTCAAACCCTTTAGGGTTCATCTAGACTATTGTTAACTTCATTTGCCACATGATATTGATTTAAGAGGCACACAAATTATCTAATAGAATGCATGCTTGAATATCAACTAACTTTACCATAAAGATATTTGAATCTATCAAGGTTTTGTCTAGAAATACTATTTTAAGATTTATAGACTTGATAGGCTAATAGGTTTTATGTAGGCCAAACTCTTTAGATTAACAACAATGAGCAATATCAAAGACACCATACATAGACATGCAAATGGCCTATGTGATGATGATGTAGATTTAATTATTTATTCCCCTTTAAAAATTGAAGCACCCTTTTAAATATTCAAGCATGCGATCTCCATTATAAATTAATTTCTCATTGAATGTCTTTAAATACCATGACATAGCAACATGTCATAGAAAGATGTGCTAATTCAACTCGTAATGACTAGTATAAAGGAGTGAGAAAGTTGAAATTTGAATTTGATGATTTAAATTTAGGGATCATTCTCATGCTTGTCAGGATTGAACTAAGAAGCAATTGATGATAGATTTGCAAGAGACTCACATGCAGGTTGTGTGCATGCGATCAAAACCAACTTCATTCAAAGATTCATCTCAAAATATTGTGTCTTGTTTCATGCCTTAGCCATATTTGCCCAGAATTATAACCGATTTGAGATATTTGTTAGGTCTAGTTTTCATTGCACCAAGGGAAAAAGTTATGCCCATGTGGGTTTTTTCTTCCATTCAGATGGAGCCATCTTCCTCGCCAAGGTGTAGTTTAGTCATGTTTTTCTGCAACTGTCCAGTTAGGTCATGTTTTTCGACATCAAGGTTTGAATGTTGAAAAAATGATTGTTAGTTTTTCGGGTTTGGGTGATCCCACAATACTGGTTTACAATTTTTGGCCAAACTGGACACTGAACTGATTTTTTCTACCTAAATCTTCACTTTCAGGCACCTATAGTGGCTAAACCGTGAAGATGATGCAAACTAGTGATTTGTGACATTTTTTCTGTAGATTTTAAATATATTTTTTTCAATTTTTTTTGAATCAAATTGCACTTCTTTTTCCATCTCCTTCAAAAACTAGTTTTTTCAATAAACACCATTTTTAAGGAGTGATGCTCACCGTATACAACATAACTTTTTTTCCATGAAGGATAAAATTCTATTTTTTCAATTTAGATTTGTAATGACGATATCTAGCACTTTCATTTGGTTTCATAGTGTTTTATTGAATATTTTTTCCTTAATCAAGTTTCAAAGTCAAACCAATTACAATTCAGACATAGGTGGACCGATACAACATAACCTTTTTGTATGTATTGAAATTCAATTTTTATTTTTGTTGGATCAAGGACTTCAATATCTAGTGCATTGATATTTTTCAATTTTTTTGATAATCTGCTATTTTTCCACATGTGCGAACATAGAGCTTGATTTTCTGAAAACCTATGTTTAATCAAACTAAAAAATAATAATAAAACCAAAACATATTAAAATTATATTCGTTGGATAGCTTGTTCCGAGGACTACCATCATCCGTTGGTCTGAAGTCTCCTCCATTTTCATCCTCATCGAGCTTCAAAGGGAAAAATTTTGGAGAATTTGGTGCCAGAGGGGGAGAAGGGGGAAAAGGGGGGTCGAATGAACCTAGGTTCGAGCGAATCCCCCTTTCCACTAAGTTTTCCTTTGTTTTTCATTCCGGGAAATGTGGAATATGGTGGGACCTAGCATTAAATAGGTTCGCTCAAAGGAGGGTTCGAGCGAACCCCCTTTGGGTTCACTCGAACCAAAAGTTCATTCGAACCCCCAAAAACCAAAATTTTCTCTATGGGGGCATTTTTTGCAATTTTCCTTCCTCACTGGAATTGTAAACTAGTTTTGTGGGTTTACCCGTTTCTATGGGTCAAGAGAACTTCATCTTTCAGGCTCTTCATCTAGTTCACTTTATTTTTCTCACAATGTAAGAAAAATAGGTCCATCTTCCCTTTTGGAATTTTTAGAGTGAACCAGACAAGTTAAGTTTAGTTGCACTTGGAACTTCTACAACAGAAAAATGGAGGGTGAATTCCCATGTATGCACTTGGGATTAAATTTTCTACAAAGGGAAAATTGATTTTAGGAAGGTTATGGAGATTTATAGGTGAATCGGACATGATGTCCAAAGTAAGTTTGACCCAGATAGAGTTAGATTCCCGCACAATCGGTTGAGGTGCAAGTTTTCACAAGTGCTTCTTGTGGGATTTTCACTGGTGTGGATGTTACAAGTCTTTATGACTCAATTGATGCCATATTTCCATAGAAGGGCTTTGCAAGTCTTTTAGTGTCATCTGAACCTTCACAGAGGTTGTGATTGCATCTGAAATCGACTGCTTGGGGATTGTTTCTCTATCGTGGTGTCCCAAGTTAAAATTTCCACTAGATGATGATGTGATTTGTTTCTTAAGTTTGTTCTTTCACACCACATCCTAGTCCAAGTCAATTTTCCGCATCCACATAGGGGTCAAAATTATGCAACAAGCAAAAAGTGACTAAAGATAAGTTTCAACTACCCTCATCAAAGCTCAACTACCACTGCAACTGTCTTAACTTGGTCTAGACACTTTCTCTATGGGAATTTATGTCATTTTAGTATGGTTATGAGGGACTATGTAGTACCCATGCTACATTTAATGTTTGTAGAACCTTTTCTTGACATAATGCATTTCTTAAACACCATTTCCAACATATTTTAGGGGCATTTTTTTTTCTTGCACTCATTCCATGTAGGTCATTCAATGTAGATGTATGGTGTTGGTCAAGGAATGTTCTCTCACATCTCTTGACATTCATATTGGATTTGTAGAGGAAAAATTTCATTTGGATACTAGATGAGGTTGCGACTAGGGTTTTCCATTTGGGATGACCTTTTGAAATTTTGTTGATGGTGGTTGTGACTATATTTTCTTTGAATTCATTTTTAGAGGAGAGGAATTAGAGGATAAAATTTTATAGAGAGGAGCAGTTGCATAGCTAGCAGAAGAAAGGTGTTCATAGGAAACCATAGGTTTCAACTTGTAAGTCCGGATATAGAAATTTTGACATTGTACAGGTTTGGGTTTGTCCAAAACTCTGAAATAATACTTGTAACCTTTGTGGATCAACTGTTTAATGGAAAATCAACCTTTATAGAGTGTCTCCACATGTATGCAATATATTTATGGATGTATGTTGTTTAGTTAGTCAACCGGAGGACTGTAAAATCCTTGCAAAGATTTTGCAAGGTATCTTTGAACATAATAAAAAGAATGTATCTATGCACTTTTGGATTGTTAAGTAGAGTCTCTTAATATTTTAAAACTATTTGTGGTTTTCTTGAATGTATGTGTAGAGTCGAGCTTGCTTGTGCATTCTAGAAAAATGTCTTTTGTGATGTATTGATGAATGTATCACCTTGGTTTTAGATATCTCAAGTTTTGTTTAAACACCGAGACTTTGTTTCCTAATTAGATAAAGACATCGATATGTTATTTGCTTGCTCTCCCTAACATCCTCAACAAACTCAAAATAAAACAATTCAAACATCTTTAGTTTTTATTAGTGTGTATTTTTTTGTCATGTTTGAATGCTTGGAATAGTTAATAGGGGTTATTATAAAACTCATTCATTGACAAGTATATGGTAGATTATCTATTAATTAGGTGCTCACCTTTACATCCCCAAACTAGCACATAAGTATATTCTAGAACTAACATTTAGATACACTATGTAGTGGGTATAGTTTGTTGTAAGGAAGCATTCAATCATATTTTCAATAACCAATTCACACCTCAAGGAAACCCCCCTTGGTCTTGTAGAGATAGAAGTGAAGGAGGTATTACCCACCTCAAGCATTGGTCCTTAGCTTCCCAACTTGAAGACATGTTTTTGGTGACCTTCTTAGGTTTGACACCCTTGGAACTTGGAATAGTATCAAACCTTGGGGATTTGGGGCCTACAACTCAAATCACCAAAAAATTGGTATTGTTTTCGAGGATAAATAATTTGCATTTTGTTGTGTGTTGAAGTTGGTATATTGTCAACTTATGCCAAAAAAATGGTGCTTGAAGGATTCCAAGGGTTATTGGGTTGATTTGAAGACTATGATGGTGGATATAACCTAGAATCAAATTTTATGCCTTGAAGGTCTATGTACTTCAAGGGTTTCCTCACTGTTGTGAGGTGGCAACTTTGCTATCAAAATAATGATTTTTTGTTGCTAATGCCAATTGTTTCATGAGCACATATCAAGAGACTATAGTTAAGTATTTGGTACCCTAGTTTCTTCCAATTTAAAGCATGGTTTCATTCTTGGTAAAGAAACACTTTTTTTTTTCTCCTCTCTCTACTCTGCATAGTTAATTGTAACCAACCATGATGAGTTGGAATGGGTGCATATATCCTATGGATACTTAGACTAATGTAACATATGATTCAAACCTTAGATGTTATGAAAGGGTGCATGTCTAAGAATATTATGAGGATGAATCACCTTGTTCATACACCCCAACACATAGAAAGGATTCACTTTTAGAAATAGATACATCCATACTTGAAAAGGAGCTGAAGGTGGATAGGCTTCTTGAGCTTGATATGAATTGTGAAGAAATAATCATGGCTTTACAATCACAAAGAAACTTTGTTGTTACAAAAAATGGATTTCTTTGTCCCTTGTTGTTCCACTTGATCCCATTTATAAGTACCTTAACCTTCCTTGGGTCAACTATGAAAGGAAAACAATGAGTTCTTCAATATACTGATTGATGCTTGGGTTTGATGGTTATGATCAATTGGGATGGGATGCACATGTTGAGGTATTTTTATAATTCATGGAGAAGTATCAATTTGAATATGATAATAAAAGTGGATGAGATTCTTTGTTAGGTCATTGATGGGAAAGGAAAATAAATGGTATCATGGTTTCCTTGAGCATTCTTTTGCTTCATGGAATCAACTTGTGGCTACATTTGAAGAAGAGTTATTTCTAGACCCTATTGTTCTCATTGAAGAATTGGAAAATATTAGATGGAATGAGGGAGATTCCAACATGGAATTCAGTTACAAGTTTGTTGTTTCCCTTGCCTAGATCTAAAATGATTGCAAACCTAACATACCTACTTATATTGACATGTTTCTTGGAGCCTATGATGTCTCTCTAGGTTTCGGGTCAATACAAGAAGAATTTTAATTAATTAACATGAAAAAAACATACAAGTTCATTGATTATTTGAGAAGGGATACGATTGCAAAATCATTGTCCTAAAGAATAAATATTACTAGTGGTGAACTTGTTGAAGACATCAACTATTTGGAGGTGACATCAAATAGAAGCACAATATCAAGTGATGATTGTGTTTGCAGGAGGGTAGAAGAATGTGTTGGTTTAATGCATGACAAAAATATAGATGAAGATGATAGTATTTGCATTGAACTTGATTAATCATATGGATGGCTGATTGTAATGAAGATATTAATGATGATTTTTAGTTTGTGGAGGAGAGATATGACCTTATTTCTTGTTGTAGTAGTATGGAAAATGAAGAAGATATGTACACAAGAGATTCATTAGATGAATTAGCTCAGGTAGCTAATTAACAGAGCATGCACATGATGGTGATGTAAATGATGAACAAGGATCTTCCTTCTTGTTTGATATTTTTCCTTCTTTTATCCCTTTCTGATTTTGAAGTTGCTATTAATTATTTGCATAAGGATAGATTAGGCACAATTGTACACGAAAAAAAAAATGTAGAGATAAATATTTGTACAACTAATAATAATCAATGTGATGAGTTTGCACTTGAAGAATGTGATGTTAGTGATCATATAGATACATATGAGAGGCTCTTTCTTTGGTGTGTGACTTGTAGTCCTCCTCATGCATAGTGCACTTGAAGGGGGTCATATGATAATGTTGTAGAGTTGGATATGGAAGAAGAAGTGTGCCACATGTTTGATTGTAGCAACAAATGTGTCACAATAGATTTCCAAGATGAGCTTAAAATTGAGAGACAATCTAAAGAGTGCAACTCTTCAAATAAAGTGTCTTGTGTTTCAAAAGATTGTGTTGATGAAGATTGCATTAGCATATATGAATCCAAGGTATGTTGATTTTTTGTTGTCTCGAAGAATATGAAAGTGAATAAGGAGTCAACAAGGCGAAAGGTACTTTACATTGCTTATAGATGATTACACTAGAATGACTTGGGTTACTTTCTTAAAAGAGAAATCAGAAGCCTTTGATAAGTTTAAGATTTTTAAAGAAAAATTTGAGTATGAAATGGATGTTAGGATCAAATGTTTAAGGTCAAATAGAGGAGGTGAATTTTCCTCATATGAATTTGAAATTTTTTGTGAAGATCATGGCATTAGGATACATTTGTTTGATCCTAGAACCCCTTAGCAGAATGGGGTAGTTGAAAGAAAAAATTGAACAATGCAAGAAATAGCTAGAACAATGATGAAAGATGCTAACCTTCCAGATATGTATGGGAAGGAAGCAACTCACACTACTATTTATCTTCTTAATAGAGTGTAGTTGAGAGTCAACAACAATAAGACCTCATACTATTAGATACTTCAAAATCTTTGGCAACAAATGCTACATTGGAAGAGATGAAGGTGATCTTAGAAAGTTTGATTCTAGGTGTGATAAAGTGATATTTCTTGGTTACTCTACCAGAAGCAAGGCGTACAAATGCTAAAACAAGAGGTTAGGGAAGATGATTACAAGTAAAAATATCAAAGTAGATGAAGACTTGTGTCAGATCTCACATGAACCTAAAGATTTTGGAATTGATATGCTTCCCTAGATTAAAGAAGAAGAAGAAGAAATAGGAGAGAAAGAGGAGAAGGAACCAAAACTAGTAAAGACTCTGAAAACTCTAGAAAAATATGTGCAAAAGAATCACTTTACGGATTAGATCATTGGAGATAAGGATAAAGGTGTGCTGATTAGGAGAAAGTTTGCAAGAGCTAGCGAGCAAGTAAATCTGTGTTTGTTGTCAAAATTTTAGCCCAAAAACTTTTCTGATGTTAGGAAAGATGACAATTGGATAAAGGCAATGGAGGAAGAACTTGATTAGATAGAAAAGAATCAGACTTGGGAATTAGTTCCCAGACATGCTGATAAAAATGTCATAAGAACAAAATGGGTGTTCCGGAACAAAATGAATGAGGATGGTGAAGTGGTGAGGAATAAAGCTAGATTGGTTTGCAAAGGATATTCACAAGTGGAAGGCATTGATTTTGAGGAGACCTTTTCTTTGGTAGCTGGAATGGAAGCTATAAGGATTTTTCTTGCTCTTGTTTCTCATAAGAATTTCAAAGTATATCAAATGAATGTCAAGTTATCTTTCCTGAATGGTGATCTAGAAGAAGAGGTATATATTGAGCAACCAGATGGATTTCAGTTATTAAAGAATCCAAATACGGTTTGCAAACTTAAGAAAACTCTACATGGTCTCAAGCAAGCTCCCAGAGCTTAGTATGCTAGATTGGATAAGTACCTACTTCAACAGGGGTTCAAGAGAGGTAATGCAAATAGTAATCTATACATTAAGGTTCAGGAAGACAATTTGTTGATTGTGGTTGTGTATGTTGATGAAATCATCTTTGGTGGAGATGATGATATGTGTAAAATTTTTGTAGAAGAAATGTAGAAAGAATTTGAAATTTCAATGATTGGTGAATTATCCTTCCTTGAACTTCAAATTATTCAGCAAGATGGTGGTATCTTTATTTCTCCAGCCAAATATGTAAAGGAAATTTTGAAGAAGTTTGGGATGGAAGATTCCAAACTAGTGGGTACTTCTATGGTGACACACTGTCACTTAAGAAAATTTGATGAGCCTCCGGAAGTTGATCAAACTCTCTACAGGTCCATGATTGGAGGTTTGGTGTATTTAACTGCTTATGGACCAAATATCATGCATGCGGTATGTTTGGTTGCCAGATTTCAATCCAATCCCAAGTAATCTCATGAGAAAGCTACGAAAAAAATCTTTAGATACTTGAAGGGTACTCTGGATTATGGCCTATGGTACAAAAAGGATAAAAAATTCTCTCTGAGTTCCTATACTGATGTTGATTGGGAAGGTTGTGTTGATGACTAGAGAAGTACAAGTGGAAGTGCATTCTTTTTGGGAGATAGATTGGTCTCATGGTTCAATAAAAAGTAGGATTCAATATCTTTGTTCACAATAGAAGTAGAATATATTGTTGCAATATCTTGTTGTACTTAGGTGTTGTGGATGAAGCAAACTTTGAAGGATGTGAAGGTGGATTATGATGAACCTATTCCTATACTATGTGACAATACAAGTGCAATTTACATTTCCAATAATCTAGTAATGCACTCAAGAACTAAACACATCTCAATCCGGTATCACTTTATGAGAGAGAAGGTTGTAGAACATGAAGTCAAAATGGAGTATGTGCTTACCAAAGACCAGATTGTAGACATTTTCACTAAGGCACTTTCAAAGGATACTTTTGAGTATCTGCGGTAGGAGTTAGGGTTTATTGCCCCTCCTTGTTCTAACTAGATGCATAAATGGTACATATGTCCAGGGGGAGAAATTCATGTCATATTCTTTACTCCTGGGTTAATGAGTGCTACCTCTCAAGGGGAGTTGGTAGAAGGGGGGAGCCCTCAAGATGTTATGCATTTGTTGTGTATGTATAACTAGTTAAAGAAGATGTGTTATTGGTCAAAGGGGGAATATGTGTTGCTACTTCAATTGAAGATCTTTTTCCCTTTGTTCCTAAAGTCAAAGAATGTCCTACTGCTTTGTGCAGGAGTGTATGGTGCTTTGTCCTTGATGTCAAAGGGGGAGAATGAGAAGTGTGTGTTTCCATCAATGCCAAAGGGGGAGATTGTTGGTAGTTGTTGCTTTTGATGTCAACACTAAGGATATTGTTGGAAATTGTTGTCATTGATGTCAACACTGATTGTTGGTTGTCATTGATCTCAACACTTCATATAATTAAGTTTTTAGTCCTTACTATTGGTTTTCATTGTTATATTTAGTTTGGGTTAACATTGGTGATTAAGTTCATGGTTAGATGGCATGCCTTATCAAATAAGAATTGTTGAAGTTCATGTGGTTGGATGTCATGCCTTATCAAAGATGAATTGTTGAAGTTCATGATTGGATGCCATGCCTTACCAAAGAAGGGTTGCTAAAGTTCATATAATGCATTATTACTATCAACAAAGTTGATTTCATGATGATATATTTAGATGAGGATTAGAAGCATGATTGATAGTGGAGAGATGTTGTTGAATGTCTACAATATTTCTTATTCTCTCTCCTGATGTTCTTGATGAAGTATGTGTTGTTGAAAGGAAGTTCTGGCATCTGCAAGTTGCTTAAGTGTTTTTGGTTTAGGAAGTTGCATTGAAGTCTATCCGGGAGAATGCTCCACATTCCTTTGTTGTTGATGCTTTGGTCTTGCTATTTGGTATTCAATGTTGGTGTTTTGTGGATGTTGCACTCGTTTATTTTCAGGTTGCCTATGTTGCCGAGGAGATCTCTATGAATTACAGAAGGTTGGCAATGTTGTCAAGGTTGTCTAGATTGGTTTAGAAAATGCTCTGCATTCTCTGCATTGATGTCTCTACTCCTACAGATTGGTGAATGTGCTTTCAATATTTTTTCAGTGTCTCAGTTCTAATCTCATATACTAAAGTCATGCACAAGGTAATATGTTAATGTTATATCTCATGATCAAGCATTCTATGTTTCTGGAATATAGTTTTTGTTCCTATTTGATCTGCAATGGTTGTTGGTGACATGAAAATATTAAAAAAGTGTATGAAAGTGTTGTTGGATGTTCAAGGAACATCCCCATGTGATACACACATTGCTAATTGGCCACATTGGTGCCACATTGTGTCTTGAGTTGGCTTTCTAGGATATTTGTAGATATTTGGCCGACAGGTCTTGTTCCTGTGCTTGCGTCATGTGCTTGGGGGGCTACAACAACAATGAAAGATGTGTTATGATTGATTTGGGTCTTGACCTATCTTGCTTGGGACTGCATCAAATTAATTCAATAAGAAGTATGTTTATGGGCCGCCTGGTTATGCGCTTCAATGTTTCATCCACACATTTCCTTGATGTCAACTTAGGTTGATTTGTGCTTGCATGTAAATTATTTTGGATCGCATTGGAAGAAGTGCTAAGAGTGTTTTTGGTCCTATCTATCTTCTAGATATGACTGTATTATGTTTTTGTGGTCGACCAATTGATTTCATTGTTTGTTTATCCTTTTCTTGGACAACCTAATTAAAGTTTTGAAGTGTTGCGGTGGATACAAATAGAAGATTATTTTAGATGCAACAAGATGAAGAAGTGTACAAGTGCAAAGAAGGGTGTGCACAAATTGTATTCAATATCCAGCATTGATAGTGCTAAAATGTGTGAAAGGAAAGATCAATTGTGTTATAACGCCTCAGTCAGTAGAGTGCTATGTTGAAAAGCATTGTAATCCTTATTTAAATATATGTATCATGCTCTGATATATTAAATCTCATCAGGTCCTTTGTATCTTTCTTCTGAAGTTGTGTTCACTTCAGTCCTACAAGTCCTTTTGTATCTTTCTCTAAGACAATGTTCCTTCTTGCAAGTCCTTTTTGGCAGTGAGCCTTTATATTGTGAGTTAACTCTCATCGTGGTTTTTCCCTCATTGGGTTTTCCATGTAAATCTGGTGTTCTCCTTGTGCATGTGCGTGTCCTTTATTTCTTTCTCATCACTGCTAATTTGTTTAAAAGTATAATTTCTATATTTTTCATTGCTTAAAGGTTGTTGAAGTTGCTAAGGATTCAAACTGTTATATCATTCTCTGTCACTGTTATGTTTTAAGGTTTTGATCTAATAAAGAAGGTTGAATTGTGTTGAAAGAGTTAAGTTCTAGAAGGGGTTAAATTTGTGTTAAGACTGATTCAACCCGCCCTCTTAGTCTTTGGGTGTGTTCAACATTTAGAAGTGTCTCTATGCCACTTAATTTGAATAAGAGGCCAAGAGCTTTGTCTACTACGAGGCAATGCACAAATATTACTCCAAGTAAGGATTGATATTATACAAAAACTCTTTATGTTGATCCATATGATGAGCCTAGTTTTTGGTCCAATTTTGGGTAGAATCTATAGTTTATTTGCTGGAAGTTGTTATGGAATTTGATGTTAAATTTTGATATTTTCATAATGTTTCCCTCAAACCATAGACATTGGGCTTAATCCTATCTCTGCAAGTTTTAATGACATTGGCATATTATGTGGATTATCTATATTGATTTTGCATGTGGTTAATGAATGTTCCTTAAGGTGGTTATAGATGAGCAGTTATTGTGCGTACTGACATTTCCATGCAAATTTAATTCGAGGATGCTAAGTTGAGGAAGACATTGCTAGCTGGGCATGCACCATAACGTCTAGCAAAGGAATCGCTCAAGGTCAAAGGAGGTCAACGGTAGAAGATTCCTCATGCAACCGAATGTAATCGCCTTGTAGTGGACTTTAATGATTGAGCAGATGCGAGCATTGCTACTGTGCTAAATCTGTGTCTGGACCTGCATGTCTGACCAGATTACATGCACGCGCAACCACTGCCACTCCACTTTCTCTGTTTTCCCTAAATGTCGTCCTCCTAGTCATGGAGTTGACTGCCTTATTTAGCTGATAGTATAAATAAAGATCTGATGCTCCTTCCTTAGGAGCTTGCATGATTTGATATTGTACTTGCACTCTCAAGTTTTGAGTAATACAAATACATTACTCTTTTGTACTCATGATTTATAGTGAATAAAATAAAGTTATGAGTTTGAGCATCTGAGTTCTCATTAGTTTAGAGGATACTTATCCAAGGGAACCCACTTGGTGAGTAATCCATATTATTAGTTTAGCATTAGTTTAGTATTACTTATTGTTTAGTAATTAGTTAGAAATTTGGCACCGACTGTTCTTGCAACCACTAGAATTTCATTTTGTGATTGTTCCTGTAGCTAAAGCAGACATAGTAGTACCCTATTTGTTGCTCAAATTTTCATTACTATTCTGCATTTTAGTTTGAAGTAGTTGTTGATTGATGGTTGGCATTTATGGTATTCCCTTCTAAGCAATTTACTTTCAGTATTGTGAATTCCTTCGCTGTAGAATGAAATGGCTACTTTGAGTTCCTAGTGCACATACTGTGCTGACCCATTTCAAGTTCACGTCCCTGGGTTGACAAGTTAAATGCACCTTCATGATGATTGAAATAGCTATTTAGGTTAGATGGCCAATCTCTGAATCATGGTTGTAAGGGCTTAGTATTAAATCATTGTAGGAGGCCAACATTTTTTGCGCCGTTTCCGGGGATGGTGTCAAACTAGGGAGTCTTTTGGAGTCATTGGTAGTTTTTCTTGTTGTAATATTTCTAGAAGTTGTTCTTAGTATATCCTCATGTATGAAGTAATGACCCCCCCTTATTCTTTACCAATTCTTTGTGTGAGCTAACTGATAGTGAGTGATACCGCATGCATAGATGAAGGAGAAGGGATGCTTATGGGAGATTCCTTCCTAACAATCCTAGTCCATTCCAGCTAGTTGAATATTAGAACCCACTAAGAGAAGAAGAAGAAGAAGATCCACACCCCTTTGTTGATGAATTTCCCGATCTGAATAGCTTTGAAGTCTCCTATGAAGACCAAAATTAGCTTGAGAACCCCTTTTCTTTGGAACTACATCAAGCAAAAATGGGTGATGCAAATGGGAATAGACCTAACCAACCAAATTTTCCTTTCCCCATTGCCCATCAAAATGAGGTTGAAAACATCAAGAACATCCCTGCTTCAACACTCCCCAAGTTTTATGGACTTGTCACAGAAGATCCTGATACCTTTTTATTTGAGTTTGACATACTCTGTAGGAGTTATGATTATACTACTGATTCCCATAGGCTTAAGCTATTCCTTACCACTCTGAAAGAGGCTGCCTTAAGATGGTTCATGAACCTAGACAAAAATATTGTGGAAACTTGGGAAGACATGCAGACAAAATTCCTTGAGAAATACAAGGAATATTGCAGGGGTAGTGACATGAGAGGAGGTGACATTTTCAGAATGCAACAAAAGGAAGATGAGAGCCTGAAAGATTACATTGCAAGGTTTCTGTTTTTCCTGCAAAACTATCCACACTATACACTCAATGAAGACTCACAAAAGTTACTTTTCCTGAGAGGAATCAATGATAGTTGCACTGATGCCTTGGACCTAATGGGAGGAGGAGATATCTCCCAAGTTCCTTGGGAAGATATCAAGAAATTATGCCAGAATTACTCTAGGGAAGCTTCAAAGAAGGGGAGAGCTTACCAATATTCCATGGGTAAGTCAACTACCAGTGGAGTGTCAAGAGTGGAGATTAGTCATTTGCTGGAAAAATTCAAGCAAGACATTATAAATAATCTAGCTACTTAGCTAGATACACTTCAGGCCAAGAAGAAGTAAGAGGAGGCAGAGGCAATGTTGATAGAGTATTGCCCCCACTGCAGACAAAAGAAGAGGGACTGCAGATGCAAGATGGTAGCTAGCCTTGAAAGCAAGCAGATTCCACCTGAGTTCAAACCAATCTAGATTGAAGAAGACCAAGTCTACTATGTTGCACAAAGGAAGCATTGGGATCCAAGACAAGGTATATCACCGGATCCACTATCCTATGTTGGGCCATATTTTAATTCCTATTCATTTGGTAACCAATGTCAACCCCCATATCCATCCAGTTATGGAGGATATCCACCACAACCTTGGAGTAACCCTCCAAATGCTTGGCCCAATCATCAAAGTTCTCCACCCCAGTGGCAGCAACCTCACAGGAATTGGTCACAATTTCAAGGGCATTGGCAGCCACCTCCAAGAAATTGACAGTAAATAAATCAATGAAGAGGAGGACAACAATGACCTACCCAAACAACCAGTTATATGCAACCACCTTCTCAGCCCCAAAATCCTGCTATAATGCCTCCACCTGCTAATCCAAGCTCAAATGCACCTAAACCTACTCAGCTACCAGCTCAGCCCACACCCAATCCAAATAGAAAACCACAACAGTAGCCTGCATACTCTAATGATTCAAATCAATTCCCTACATATGATGTGAGTGTAAGTGACATCCACTTGCGTTTAAGAACTACTCTACTAGCCCCTTCCAAGCCCATTATCACTGAGCTTCCTATGAAAGAGGAAGAGGAACCTCTAAATGATCCCATTCAACCAAGAGTACCTAAAAATCCTGAACCATCCCAATTCAAGAAAACTGGACAAGAACCACCATTTCCTTAGAGATTGGAAGTTTCCAAGAAGAAGGAAGAAAATGAGGATACAACTTTTGATATCTTGGATTAGCTGAAACATAAATGTGTCCAGATACCTCTATTTTAGGCCATAAAGGATGTTCCAATCTATGACAAAGCAATCAAGGAAGCATGCCTCAAGAAGCCAGGTAGGAAAAAGAAGGACCCAGCTACAGTTCATGTGGTGGGACAACTAGCTGACATCATGCTAGGAAAAGTAACTATCCCCAAGTATAATGACCCAGGTAGTCCTGTGGTAGCAGTTGTTATAAATAGGGTCCAAGTAAAGAAAGCTCTGATTGATATAGGGGCAATAATAAATGTAATGACCAAAGACATCCTGCAACAACTAAATGTTACAAGCATGGGATCTAATCCTACTATCCTGCAGCTTGCTGATAGCTCTACTGTAAATCCTGATGGTGTAGTGGAGGATCTTGTGGTAGTTTTAGACTCCTGGGAGTACCCAACAGACTTTATGATTCTTTCTCCTAAAGCTACACTAGGCGGGTATCCCATTATTCTTGGAAGGCCTGGGTTAGTAATTGCAGATGCATACATTGGATGTTAGTCAGGTGACATGACCATTTCAGATGAGAAGAGCATGAAAAAAATTGTTTTTATCGTCCTACTTAGCCATCTCATGATGAAGATAATCTTGTATGGCCACATGTTGGTGAAGAGGCCGAGGAAGTTAATTATATGGAACAAATTATGATGCTAGGTAGAAGCTCTATTATGTAGCTCCAAGATGAGGATGAAGTATTGGCTAACATCATTCAAAATAATTATGAAGTGGAAGAAGCATCATCTTCTCATTCTGCTACT
>VDFB02063457.1:0-42297 GCA_007258455.2 Sequoia sempervirens | reverse complement strand
TCCCACCCTCTCCCACTCTCTCTCACTCTCTCCCTCCCTATCTCCCACTCTCCCACTCTCCCACACTCTCTCCCACTCTCACAACCTCTCCCACTCTCTTCCTCCCTCCCTCCTCTCTCTCACTCTCTCTCCCCCTCTCCCAACCTATCCCACCCTCTCCCACTCTCCCCCTCTCTCTCCCATCCTCTCCCAACCTCTCCCACTCTCTCGCACCCTCTCCCACACCCTCTCCCACTCTCTCCACTCCCATTCTCTCCCTCCTTATCTCCCACTCTCCCACTCTCTTTCCTCCCTCCATCCCACTCTCTCACACCCTCTCCCACTCTCTCCCTCCCTATCTCCCACTCTCCTACTCTCCCACACTCTCTCCCACTCTCTCCCACACTCTCTCCCACTCTCTCCCACACACCAACATACATGCACATACAAATATATCAACAAGCATTCAATAGAGTGGAATTTAACATTAAGTAAGACATAACATGTGCGTGTTATGTCTCACTTGACATGTATCTCGAATAAGAAAAAAAAATGTTAAAACAAAGACATAACGTGAGCACGTTATAACACGCTCACATTATATTTTTCTTTGGGAATCCCCAAGCCTTAGCAATGGTATTTTCCTTGGAATACCAACCCAAAGGCTTGGAGGGCCTTCTCAACGACCAAAGAAGTGTTTTTGCAAATTCTACAATTTTTTCACATATTCGGGTTCGTGCTCACCAACAGGATTACATCTAGTTCAATATCGACAAAATTGAACACATGGGTAATGTTAGGTTCTCTTATCTATCCAACGATGTATTTTTTTTCACATTTTGACAATCTTAAGCCTTTCATCTATAATTTTTTTTGTTTGTATGTCTATTGTTTGCCAAAAAGAAGTGTTTGGTGTTTTTTTCGTTATAAATTAACCGTTCATCAAAATTTCAAATAAACTACATTTTTAGAAACTAGACTCCATTCTACAATTTTTTTATAAAAAAATGAATTACCTTGAAAAAAATTTAGGGGGAGCACGGCCAAAATTCTACTTTTCAGGAAGTGCCCACTTAGAAATCAAATATTCATTAAAAATTTATCAAAAAAATTGTGCATCAACTAGATACTGTTAGCTAACTTCTAACCGTAGCAATTTTAAAATACTACAAAAAAGTTCACCATGCTAGGGTTGTACAAGAATTGCTATGTTATGTTTTTCTAACAAAAATAGCACCAATTTGTGTACGTCCCTCTTTTGAACCCCTTAATCTCAACTATTTTCAAAATAAATTAGTAGTTTAGAAAGTAGACTCTGAGCACTTTGATCCTTTTTTTGGTTCCATCTCAAAATTTTGAGTGTAACTATCCTCAATTTCACGTCTAAGGTTAGTATTTCCTAATTTTTGAAAAAAAGCACCACTTAAGCCCCCTTTTTAGGAACCATCTGGGTGCACTTACCCTATGATCTCTTGGAACTTTTTAATACCAAGAGGAAGGTGAGAGAACCACTCCATGGCAGGACTAGCCAAACTTTGAGGAAATAGGTACATCAGATACGTATCGTCACATGCGACCTCCTTGCAATGTACCTGGAATTCCCTGATGTGATCTTCAGGATTACCAAGCCCACAATATTTGTCAAATTTAGGGATTTCAAACCCTTTTGGGAAAGGTACCATTGCAAGGCTCCTATCGAATGGATAGGGACACAAGTTGCTTGGTGTCTTTGTTGTTTTCCCTGATTGAAGACTGAGCACTTATTGTGAGAGAAACTTGATTTGTGTTGTCACATCATCTTATAGATCAGGGTGTGGAGTGAATGTGTTTTGAAGTGGTCGAGGTGTTTGAGTGATGGGTGGAGTGTTGGGTGTGTTGGTTCAAGTTTGATGCAAACTTTGTTGTACAATTAAGGCTTGCATTTGTTGTTGGTCGTGATGTTGTTGTGACAACAACACTTGTTGTTGGGCTTACTTTTGTTGTGCCAACAATGCTTGTTGTTGGCCTTGTAATGTTGCTTCTTATTGTGCTTGATATTGCTACAAGGCCTGCTGATATGCTTGTTGTTGGGTTGCTTGCAGTTGTGCCTAGTATCGAGCTTGTGTCTATGCTTGTTACACTTGATATTGAGCTTGAGCTTGAGCTTACACTTGAGCATGGGCTTGTGCTTATTGGGCAGCTTGCACAATGGGTGTTGCCATAATAGTGGTTTGCACTTTTTAGGAGATCCTAATTTTTGATAAAATCACATATTTTAAAAAAATGTAATGATTTAAGCCTTAAAAAATTTTATTGAAAGGATTCCAATTGAAGAGGGTTTTATCAAACCACCTTAGACCAAGCCCCCTTGGATAGAACCCAACTAGTTTTAAACCATACCTATAATAGAGTCTCCTTTACACCTATCAAAATGCTGATAAAAAAATGCTTTTGATTTACCTTTTGGGGGATCAGATGAATTCATTTAAAATTTATTTTTTGTATGTAGTCCTTAAATTATAAGCTTCCAAAAAAGTATAATTTTAATTAAATTTAATTTGATTATTATATTTATTTATTTTATTTCTTGTCAATGTAGGTTTTTCACTAAAAATGAAGCTCTATGTTCTGCACATGTGGAAAAATAGAAGATTATCAAAAAAAAATTAAAAATATGAGTGCACCAGATATTGAAGTCCTTAATCCAACAAAAAAAAAATTGAATTTCAATACATACAAAAAAAGTTATGCATTATACGGTCTACCTATGTCTGAATTGTAATTGGTTTGACTTCAAAACTTTATTAAGGAAAAAATATTTAATAAAACACTATCTAACCAAGTGGAAGCACTAGATTTCAAAGTTACAAATTTAAATTCAAAAGAATTAGAATTTTATCTTTCATGCTAAAAAGGTTATGCGTTATACAGTGAGCATCACTCCTTAAAAATGTTGTTTTATGAAAAAAACTAGTTTTCAAGGGAGATGGAAAAAGAGATGCAATCTGATTCCAAAAATTTTGAAAAAAATATATTTAGAATCTACAAACAAAATTTCATGAAACTCTAGTTTGCATCATCTTCAAATTCCTCACAGTTTAGCTGCTATAGGTGTCTGAAAGTGATGATTTAGTTAGAAAAAATTATTTCAGTGTCTAGTTTGGCAAAAAAATGTAAACCACTATTGTGGGATCACCGCAATCTGTGTGGCTTGTGTGGCTTGAGTGGACTAAGCTGCTTGCATAGCTTTGGCAGCTTGGGTAGCTTCTTGTTGTTGTAGTAATTCTTGGGCTTGAATAGCCTGTTGTGCTTGTTATGCTTGTTGCTCGGCTTGAGCAGCTTTTGCTTGCTAAGCAACTTGCGTGTTTTGGGTTTGTTGCACTTGAAATTATTGATATGCCTTTTGATAGGCTTGTTGTGTTGCTTGCAACATGATGCTATATTGATTGGCCAAATTTTTCCTTGGTGGTGGAAGTGGTGGCAGATTCAGAATGGTGTTCGTTGTCGTGAGGAGGGGTACTGTTGTATTGGTGATGGGGATTTTTGTGGTAGATGGTGCGATCGATGTGTTTAGTCCTTGAGAGACTATGTTTATAGATGGTGTTGTGATCACTTGGGTTTCTTGGATGGTTTCCACCTATTGTTACGATATCAATGGCAAAGGTGGAGGATTTAGAATGATGTTTCGATTGATGATTGGGGGGATGTTTTGATTGAGTGGTGGTAAAGGAGGGAGTCCTAAACCAAGAGGTGATGTGGATGTTAAGGGAAAAGGAAGAAATGATGGGAAGAGGGGTGGTGTTTTCCCTTGATCAAATGATGATGATGAAGAGGGATCAAAGATGCCCCTTGGTCCAAATAGCCCACCTCCTTGCGAAGTCAGAGGGAGAGAGGTTTGTGTGTCAAGAGGTATTGCGTGAAATGATGGTGATGGGTCATTGGGATCTTGAAATGTGAGTGGAACATATGGGTGTAATGGATTTTGGGGGACGGATTGACCCAATATGGTGTTTGCGTCCAAATCTTGGTTTTTCACGAGGGGGTGTATTTGTACTGCATTAAGAAACATGCTCCCCTTGTTAACAATAGGTTGAGTTGGAGAAATGGATGATGTGATTTGTTGAATGCTTTGAGTGATGCCTTGAAATGGAGATGTGGATGAGATTGGGAGTGTGGATGATATTTGGGGCATGATCCCAAGGGTTTGTTCCACAATAGTGCTTACATCGTAATCAAAAGGGAGTTTAGCCCCTTGTTTTGCTAATTCAAGCATATATTGCAAGGGATTGAATTTCATCATGACATTGACGATTTTGTGTGTTTCAGGATTTTGAACCATTTCAATTATCTCATCTTGTGTCATCCCTAGCATGTTGTTGGTGACATCCTCCACTTGGACACCTTCCCCTTGAGGATCTTTTGAAAATGGAGGAAGATTGATCGTGAGATTGTCAGTCCCAATAGGATTGATTTCGGCAATGGTTTGACTCAAATCACTCGATATTGATGTTTCTTTGTTGGTTTCCATGATATTTTTGTGTTGTGATCTAGTTTGAACCATAAAATAGGAATCAATTTTCAAAATTGTAAGAGATGAACCTCTATTTCTTTAGATTTATCTAATCTTAAGTTACAAGAAAGAAAGTCTAAGATAATGAGGATCAAAGGATGATGATGGTGATAATGAAGGATGAAGGATTGGGTGGATGATTTGAAATCTTATGCAACCTTGAGGGGGACACTAAACTTTAGGACTTTGGATTTGATGTTTGATTTTGGGATTTGATTTGATTTGATTTGATTTGGATTTGGATTTGGATAATGAACTCATACACTCTAGAAGGTTGGATATTGCCCAAAAGTGAGCTTGTCAACAAGATGATAGTTTGGCCTAAGTGTGCAATGAAGGATTCATCTATACACACCTAATCAAACAAAATGATTTGGATTTGTTTTTATTTTGAAAGGATTTTCCCAAATTTTAGCATAAAGGATTGTTTCAAGATTGACAAGAGTTGTTTGTGAGGTGAATTTTGATTTGATGTTTGAAGGATGGATGAAAATTTGATTTTGATCCTAAGAGACTTAGAAAGACTTTTGTTTACTAGACCAAGGTGTTGAAGAACATGCTAGTACTTCCTATGTGAGATACTCAAACCTTTGAAAAAGTGTAGGATTTTGACAATAGTAAAATGACTACAAATTTGGCTTGTTCCTTGATGCATGTTTGTAAAAGTTGAAGGTCAATCTTTCTCTAACTCGTAAAGCATAGACAACCTTTTCTTGTGAGCTTTTTGACTAAGACCTTTGGTCTTTAGTTTTTGGATCTTGATCTTTCAGGAAATCATTTGAAAGAGCACATGTGTGAGGTTCAATTGTTGCTTAACTTTGCTTAATGAATTCCTTTTTACCACAAACAATTCTTGATTAGGTTTTCAAGATAAATGTCCAATGTCCCAATTTCTTCTCATCCCACAAGATCCATTATGTGGAAATCAAGGAAACTAAGGCAAAGGTTCCCTATTGTTGACTTTAGTGAGAAAATTGAGATGTAAATTCAAATGCTTAGAAACATCTAAGGATAAAATCCTTAGGGCAAGCAATAACACTTGAATTTTTTCAAAGATATTTGCTTCTTAAAGGGTTTAAAATTTGATAATCATGTTGAATGTTTTTTTTCCAATGTTTGCAATCAAGCAAAGTGTTTTGATTCCAAGAACATGCACAACCCTATGGATATTGAAACAATATTTGTTGAATCCCCACTTGGATAAATCCAGCTACGCCTACTTTTAGCGGATGATTATATGCTTGACCACATAGGCTCCCCCTTATAGTGCACTCGCTTATCAGGTTAGCCAAGCATCAGTACCCATGAATCTCCCATGGCATACTTCTCATCTCTACTAAAATCCGTAAAAATATGGGGCGACTTCATAACGACCGTTCTTGCACCAACAAATAGATTAGGGATTATGTTCTTTTAGACAAAAGGTTTTAATATATGCATTCCATTCGTGGGGGATCATCCATGCGGCAAGATACCATTTTTTCCCTTCTTTTCAGAACAATCCTCATGATACTTTCCTTTCCTTAAGTACCCACACTTATATACCAATTGGAAGCCACTTGGATTTAGCATGTTCCCAGTTGGGTGATTATTTTTTCCCACAAGGAAAGCCCTCTAAAATAAAATAAAAGTGAGCAAACACATTCGTAGTTCGATCAATCTTCATTGAGAAATAAAGAGATAACACACGTGATATGTTCCACTCACACTCGTAAGCTTTGTTCAATTTTAGAATCCAAATTAAAGTGTGGAGGTAATCACTTATACAACTTGATATCACAAAAAATCCTTTTGATTCTCAAGATCATCGTGAGGCGCAAGAGAAGCGCTTATGTCTTTTAGATGATATTATTTTGGGTAGGTGATTACAAAAAATAAATGCACATGTTCATTTTAAACTTTCAAAGCAATGATTGGATTATTTTTAAAGCACCAAAAGGAAATATGATAGTTGTTTGTTCAATTGTTAACCTTAAACAAAATCTAGTAAGTTTTCCTAAAGTTCTTTTTAAAACTTTTGTAGCAAAAATGAAATCTTTTGTAGTGTTCTTTTTAAAATCCAAAAATATGTGAGTTGGCCTAAAACAAAAAATGGAAGCTCTAAGTATTTAAAAATGCTTTTTCAACTTCAAATTCAATGCTCATTTCTCTTTAACTCCAAGATTCTTCAAAGATCGCTTCTTATCTTTCAATGTTGCAAGTCCCTTATGCAAATGAAATCCCTCTTCCTTCCTTTACACCTGCACAACTATTATGAATTCATATTTTTTTGTCAAAATTAAATTTGATAGTTTTCATACATGGAGCAAATTTTCAAAACAACACATTTATGTTATAGATCACATGTCAAACAGTAAAGTTAGTTTTTACTAACTTGTAGTCTTCATTGAAAGCAGTGCATCCATTAGTGGAAACACTACATTGATAGTTCTTAAATCTGCACTCATAATAGAAGCGTGCACATCTTATAGAGGAAAGAGAAAAGTTTGAATTTTTGAAAATTGCAAATACAATAAAAGGTGCTCAATACCGATGTTTAAAATCATCAACCAAGTTTATACTAACAATAATACCACAATAATCAAGTTACCCTTCAGGAAATATGCTCAATTTGTGCTAGATTTCATGTTCAGCTCATAAGGTGCATGACATACAGTTCAGTCCATGTAACATATCCAAATGCATCAAACCTACAACTGTTCACAAGCCTAGTACCCGTATGCATAGCCAAGTGGTACGACCCCTACCAATAAACTATAATCTGCACTTTCATGCATTGAAGATCTTAGCATCAAACCGCCAACTTGAAGGAATAGAATACCACAATAATCAATCAATTCAAACTCTTAAATCAATTTTCTAAACATAACATGAAGTTTTGGTCGCCAACTAGTGTACAGCTAGATCAAATAAATCCATCTCCACAGTTGACTTGGATTTCAATCCATAGAAGTGATTGCTCAGCCAATAGATTAAGTTACATGATATGTACAAAATGGATTTATTAAAAAGGCTTTAAAAACTTTCAGGAAAATGCATTTGAAGTTTCATGATACGTACAAAATGGATTTATTAAAAAGGCTTTTGAAAACTTTCAAGAAAATGCATTTGAAGTTACATGATACGTGCAAACTGGATTTATTGAAAAGGCTTTAAAAACTTTCAAGAAAATGCATTTGAAGTTACATGATACGTGCAAACTGGATTTATTGAAAAGGCTTTAAAAACTTTCAGGAAAATGCATTTGGTTGGTGAAAAAATCACGCCCAAAGCTATAAAAGAATTTTCAAGCTTAATGCAACTGGCAGGTGGAAAAAAAACATGCCCCTCAAGCTATATTCAATCTAGTCGATATTAAATATTCAGTAAAGGCGAACTTGTCTTTCCATTGGAAGCATCGGCTTTAATCCGGTTGATAAGCTATTTAAAGAAGGTTGAAAACATGGATAACCACCGTTGGCCCAAAACAGCTATGAAGGAGACGCTAGAACGTAGGAAGAAAACTTGGATGAAACAAAACCACAAGTGGATGAACAAGTGGGACATCAATTTGCATGAGTGTCCTAGCACCAATAGTGAAATAAAAAGATATGTGACTGAAAAATTCAGAACTGCCATGTGGACAAACCAGATTAGGCGAAAAAAAGCATACTACATCAAAGAGTTTAACCCGACAAAGGATCATGGTGAAAAAACTTATTTAGGTGCAGATATTAAAGGGAAAGCGAGGTTGTTAGTGGCACAATTGAGGACGGGATCACATCACCTTAGGTGTGAGACCGGTAGGTGGAAGATACCCAAGGAAACTTGGGAAGAAAGAACTTGTATTTTCTGCAATAAAGGGGTTGTGGAAACAGAATGGCACTTCATCATGGAATGCATTGCTTACGAGGATATCCGCACTCAACATGAAAATAGTTTGAAAGTGGACAATATGCACCAGCTATTTGAGGAAGATAAGATTAATCAGACGGCTAGCCTTCTAGTCAAACTTAACAGCAGGAGATCTGACTTGGAAAAGAGTATGAAGACAAATTAGGCCTGTTTTGTCTCGGTCCCATAGACTGTTTGGTCTCGCGAACGTCATTAAAATCTTTCATTCATTCATTCAAATGCATTAATCAATTCTAAATATAAAACTCAACTCCAATCAATATAAAGTTAGCTCATATAAACTTCTAGCTACACCCAAGATTTGACGTTTCACTGGCCACGCATCGCTGCTATACTGGTGAGATTTGACATTTTACCTTCTCCTTTGTGAATTTAATGACTTCTAAATAGTCAACTGACAGGCACGAATAATGGGGCATTCTTTGCATTTATGAGAGCCAAAACAAATAAATGAATGCAATCCAGTGAGTGGAATACACCCACAAATAGATTTAATGTAGTGACCCTAAGAAATTATCTTGCATTTAAAAACATTAGTCTTGGCTCTATCTTAAATTCCTGCACATAAGGACAGGCATTAGATGTTTTTAAAAGATATGTATGATGTCATGCGGTCTACTACATTTGTTCTGCAAATAATACTGCATAAGATTCCATACATCTGATAGCTAAAAGGGAGAAAATGGATTTGATCACTCCATCAACGGTGGCCAAAATTGTTTCAGTTTGTTTGGTTGCTTGGAGAAACCAAATTTTGAATGCCTAGAATAAGTAATTGCTAGGCGGTTTACAGTCCACTATTCAGTCTATCATCTCTGCAGCACTGCCACGTTCTTCATTTATTCACCCAATCTATTTTGCCCATTTATTGCAGTGTAGTATTCACACAATCTTTTATGCCTGCTGAGCTATAAAATTCAACAATAGTTAGCTATATGTGACGTTGGTAATAGTGCACCCTTCATTCTCATCAATCACCATGAAAATAAATTATGAATTGTGACAGTGAGCATTAATGAATTGTGAGCTTCACAATGAAAATAAATTATGACTGGTCCAAAACTTTCATGTGTAAAGCATAGTACACATTTACCATGATTACCTACCATCAGAAATTACTGATTTAAGGAAGGAGTTTTAAAGAAACAACTGCACCTTTAAAAGATATTAGTATTTGATATTATTCAAATAAGGTTACCATGTTGAAAGACGCAAAGCAGATTAGTATCCCAATAAGCAACTTAGGAAGAATTGATTCGCTGCAGTCACCATTGCTTAAGACGATGAACTCATTCTAAATCACAACAATTAAATGGCTCAACTATAGACAAAGAAGAATAGCAAGGAATACAAAGAATGTGATAAGGGAACTGTTGTCGAGTCCATTGTGCGTATTAAGAGACATATCAGTTGTAATCCAAAACGCCAACCATTCCTGCCATCTACTAACACAGAGAATTTAAAGTATACTTTAACTTTGTAAAATTTGAGATGACACATAGAAAATAAGAAATGAAACGTTCTAGAGACAATTACATTAACAAAGCAAGGCCATCAATAATGCAGTGATAACATAGCTGCAACAAGAATGTATTAGTCATAATTGTCCAAGATCAGCTAGAGTATGAGGAAAGCTAGGGGTAAACATTCCTTTTAATCTAAATATGCTCTAGATTTACATTCAAGTACATCATAGTTGTCATTCAACGCATGTTTCACTAATATTAACATTTCTAATCTCTTATTTAACCCCAACAAACTATCCCTCCTTCTAGTGCCAGATGTAGATTGTGTTTCCTTTTGCTTCACTTTTCAACAATCAAACATTAGTATGGTCAATCAAATTTGAGCAAACAAGAAAACAAGCATCCCTATGTGATATTTCAACATGCTTCAAAATGAAAACAAACAACAAAATAATAAAAGCATATATGAGAACATGAAGTATACATATCCCATAGTGGATTGGTGTTACTTTGATATGAAATGTAGCCCTTTCCCAACCCTTGACATGTTGAATGATGAGAATTCCTTGAAGATGTTGTGAATTCAAGTGACAATAATGGACTTGTGCATAAGATCGTGGATCCAAAATGAGAAGAATGTCCTTCTATTTATAGAATAATAAGATGGAAGAATGAGCAAAATGGAGCAATGTGGGATCATTCAACATCCAATGGCCAAGTGCCACTTGTTAAGATGTGAATGGAGGAAGGTTGTGCACATTTTGGTCATTGTGCATGATAAATGTTATTAGGTGGATTTTGAAATTTTGAAAGTTTGCTTGTCGGAGGGAGAAGAGTCTTAAATGCCAAGTGGGAGACATGTAAGAGACAATGTAAGAGGAGTTAATGTCATATTGGAGGACAAGTCCTTTTGGAGGGACTTTTTGAAATTTGAAGCATATTCCCTAAAGATGCCATTTTGAATGATAATAGAAGAAATAATAAATCAAATAAATTGATTTATTGTGCAAGTTGCAAAATCTAGAGAATTGGGGGTTTAGATTAGCATTAATCATGATTTGATTAATTTTAATGGAGGTTAGTTGATTGTGACATTCAACTTAAATATTTGAATTTATTTAAATTAAATGAGAAGATAAAGAACATTAGAGATTTAATTAAATATTTGGATTTATTTAATTAAATGGAGGAACTTTAGGAGATTAATTAAATAAAAATTGATTTGTTTAATTAAAAAGACGAATATGATTTAATTAGCTAAAATGATATATTTAATTAGATAAAGTTAAGTAGAAGGGGAAATATGATTTAATTAAATAAAGATTGATTTATTTAATTAAAAGAGGAAATATGATGAATTTTAATCAAATAAAGATTATTTGATTAAAATGGTTAGTAGAGGGATGATTAAGGATGAAATGAAATTAGTGAATCTGGATTAGATACATGTATATTTTATGTGTCTACAATCTTCTTATTCTCTTAGCATTAAGGGGGGACTATGATGTGTTATGCTAATTCTTCTTTCAATGAAGAAGTACAAGAATCTTATTTTTGGGAGGCCTCATGAACCTTCTATCTTGATCTATCATATGGGGATTATTTTAGTCAATCACATTATGAGATTATAGTACTCCTAATCACAGTACTGTCTTCATTTTTCAACTTCATAAAGTTTGATTGACTTTGTGAACATTGGTTGAGTAGTGTTCATATGTTCACTCATGCAATGTTTTGTATCACTCATCTTGATCTAAAATTCTTGGAGATTCATTGATTCCAACAAACATCGATTCATCATCAATAGAGTTTACAACTTCTACATGCTTCAAGAATTCTTCATCTTGACGTTCCTATCATCATGGGGCGTCTTTTTCAGAAGGTCTTAAATCCTTCTCCTCTTTTTTGGGGGATAGTTTTGTTCCCACTAGATTTTTGATCTTTCTCCATTTGTAAGAGAATGTATTGTACATGGATACCTAACATGGCCTCTAACCGAGACCCATTTCTATCTATTTTCACTTTTGTGATCTCCCAAGTATCACTTAAGGGGGGTGTTAGAGTGAATAATTTATCTATTCACTACACTTAAGTGTACTTAGGTTGATGAGGTTAGACAACATCTTGTCTACTGAACGTACAACCTTTAAGCCTCTACAGGTTACCAATTTATTTGGTAAACCTCATGTGCTACCTTTTTTAGGTTGGAAAACTTTCCCTCTCACCTCAAAGATGACTCAACACTTGACTTCAAAGTTGATGACTTGTTCAATTAGATTGTCGATTTGCACATTCCAAATGTTCCTAAGGTTGAAACCTATAGGACACTTGTCTACTATTTTGTGCCACTTCATGGGGCATTTGTCAATCCACCTCATAGGTAGATTGCCTCTTTCTTGCCTATATATGCAAAGCTTTGTACTCATTGTAATTTGGGTCATCTAAATACAATTCTGAACATTATTCATTTGGTCTTGGCTTTTATCTCCATGATCTCCTAATTTCTTATATATATTCTACCAAAGTTGTTTGAGGCATTATCTCAACCTCATCCCTTATTTACTTCACCTATAGAGGATTTGAACCTTGGTGGGGGCATAATGAAGGAACATATTATCGCATGTACCAATGTGCTCAAAAAATTGAGCTAGAACACTTTAATGTTCCTCTAAATTTTAAAAATATGGTTAGTATTAAAAATAAGAGAGAGATTTATTCATTTGGATTCAACACATTATTATTTCCCAACAAATCTAACTTTTTTTATAAAAAATTGTATTAGGGCCAAAAACTTAGTCACATGTTTAATGTTATAATTATTTAAGTTTATTTTTTAATATTTTGATTATTTTAGGATTTTCCTTTAAATAATTTATCATTTTTAATCTATAAAAATTAAGGAAAATGATGTCTAAATATAAATAAGTGAAAAAAAATGGCCATTTTTATCATCATTTTTATTCCTTACCACATTCAAATTGAAAGGAAAAAAGGAAAAGATGAAAATTAAAAAAATATAAGAAACATGTCAATAAAAACTCACTTGTCTCTCCAGTCCACTAAGACAAACCATATTCACTGTGCTTGATTGAATGGTGAGGTAGAAGCACTATTTTTAGATAGATGTTTACTATAGTTGGACCTCTCCTCCACTCATGAACCAAGAACCAAGGGGTATCCATTCTATCAAATTCACTTGATGCATGATCCCAACTTCATCCCTTATGTGTTGCACCCATAGGGAATTTGAATCTTGGTATATGACATAATCAAGGAACATACTATCACATGCATTGATATGATCAACAGATTGAGCTACAAACCTTTGATATTTGTCTACATTTTAAAAAATTGGTGAGTATAAAAAGATAAGACAAAGATATATTCATTTGGATTCAATACATTATTAATCTTGCTCAAGTCTACATTTTTTTGTTTTATTCTTAAAGGTTGCTTCTCTTAAAGAACTAACAATATAGAAAAGGGGACAGTTATGCAACCAAACCCTCATTCATATAGAACAAATAGGACTAAGTGTCATGACAGAATGAAAAGATAATACAAAAACATTAGTATTTCCTCAAATTATAGAGATAGTCTCCCTAGATGAGTGATATATGTCACAAGAGTAACTACCAAGGAGCTACCTATATCCTATGCCTATTTCCAATAAAAGTCTCACAAAATACATTGGAATTGAGATTATGAATCCTATCTAAAACTTTATTTTCAACTATTTTATTGATGGGGTATGGACCATTTTCTTTCTCTACCACTACAAGTGAATCCACACCATTATGCTAAATGCTAATTTTTGGTGGGAGAAATTAGATTTGGTCATTGCAAGACCTCCATGGATCATAAATGGTTATAGGCTATTAAACAACCATAAAAATTTCAAATTGAATGTAAGTGTGGAAATTATAAGACTATTAGCACATGAATATTAACTCCTTTGAATATGTTTGAATTTTGATTATTGTGTTGCATAGATGGTTTTCGTTGCACCAAAAGATCGGCTTGTTAATACTCAATACAACTGCCCAAATAATGAATCCACGGAAGGCAGTTAACCCATGTCACAAACCCGAGCATTGTGTTACACAACACAAGGATACCAAGCAGTGAAAACTTTAGTGGTGAATCTTCACCAATTGGCAAATTCTAGGAATCAGTCAAGTCAAAATTGGTGAATTTCTCACACCCAACAGAGTGTCCAAATCGCCCAAATTTTACGAACTATAGGTCCAATGCATGTCCATTCGCCAATGAGTTTTTTTTATGAGGCATATTTAAGAAACAAATTTGTTGTTGTCAAACTACACATTTCAATTAGACCAACTAATATTTTCGCCAGGAATCTCGAAAGCATTTAATAAAACACCTACATATTCGCCAATATTATTAAAACAACATTGTATCAGGACCCATTTCGCCAATTAAAATTTACAAATGGTTGCTTGTGAAGACCCATTTCACCAATTAAAATTTATAAATAGTTTATCATGAGGACCTATTTCGCCAATAACATTAAAAAATAATTACATTGGAGGACACATTTTACCTCGAAAATTACAACATATCGTTGTATAAACAAGCAGGATAATTTTCCAAATATTTAATATACCATTTAAAAATCTCGTAGAATTTTCCAAATATGCAATCATGGATTGATATAAATACAATCGAAAGTGTCATTTATTCTTACACATTTTGTTCGGTTTTGAGGTTCTACTCCATTCGGAAGCCAGTGAAAACTGAAAACGTAGACTTAAAAGGTGAGTGATCATTTTTTCATAGTGTTATTAGTTATAATAATAAGTTTTCTTTATCTCCTTTCCATTCTTGCTTCAACAAAGTGAACCTTAGAAGTTAGAACCAAACTCTAAAGTTTCAAAGTTTTCAAAACCTCTGACCCACCGAGTAGAAAGATGACCAGGAAAGACTTGCAACTCAACAAAGTGAACCATCAACCAAGTCGAGGATTCAAGAAGTTATGAAAATTTAAAACTCCACGACAAGGTTATAAAACTCTGAGGACTAGCGACTAAGGTTAGGAAAAGCCAAAAAAATTATATTGTATTCCATGGTATTGAGTTTCATATGTGATTCTACATCATTTTTAAAGAACACTTATCACACTACTTATAAATTCCTATTGCATTTTCATTCACACAGTCTTTGATAAATAACTTAAGGAATATTATTAATCCATTCCTTGAACAAAATCTAATAGTTCAACATCCATAACTTATAAGTTATAAGCTAACAGTTCAACATAAATAACTTATAAAGGCATCCACCCAACTTAAACAATAAAAGCTTGAAATTTCTACCAAATCACCTAAATTATACTAAGAAATCCTTATGCATCCATCACCATAAAATATTTATTCACAGATAAACATTCCACAGCAATGAAACTATCCAAAAATCTATCATTCCAATAATAGACAATCCACTAGCAAATATAGATTTTTTTTGTCTTGATAACGGTTTCTTGAAGACGACCATTTTAGAAATTAAAATAAAAATTCTTTGAAGTATCAAGAGAGCCAAATTAAAGAAAATAGCATAAAAACTAAAAACTAAACAATGGTCCCACTCCCAGCACCGACTCCTTCGCTTCCAATTATTTTTGCCTCCTTCTCCTTCAGTAACGCCTCCTGTGCCTTTACTCTTTGCCTGTATTCCCAATACTTGGTGACAATTGCAGTAATGTTTTTGCTTCCAGGAGTTGTAATCTGTAACCTGGTTCTCCATGTGGCCAAAGCCTTTTCAAACTCAACCAACATCTGAGATCTTTTCTCTTCTCTAGACATTTATAAGTCCTTAGGTGGATCTCCATTTGACTGAGTTTTGAGGACTCTCAAGTCACTATAGCAAGATCAACTATTTCTTTCTTGAATATCTCTAGAATTTAGAGAGATCTCTTTTATATCTAGAATGTTTTCATCAAACTCATCAGTAATTTCCACTCCCAAAATATGACAATCTTCTGTAACTTCTGCCGACATTTCATAATATTGTTCAAGTGTATTATTAATTTCCTTCACCATATTATCATACATATTCAATTTCCATTCCAATGAAATGGACCAGGAAGGGTCCAGCTCCTTAGGATTATTCACAATTTTCTCACCAATTAATATCTTTGGATCCATAGAGGTCAATTCTTTCATTTCCTAAGCAAGCACATAGAGACTAGTTTGATATTTTATGAGTTGCTAAAGTTTTGTTACTAACTCCTTCGTCTTATTAACAACTTGAGTGTAAAAGAGCACAGATTTATTCAGAAAGAAGATAGCCTCTTGATATATTTTATCGATCCCCTCACAAGCAGCTTTGGAATAGCTCAAATTATTTTTAATTTTCTCTATGGTGAGCACATCGATGCCCTCTACCTAAGAACTTGAGGCTTCTTCAGATGTAGGAGTGGCCATGGAAGAAATAAAGTTACTCAATGTGAGGACTTGAGATTCCAGTTTTACATTTTCTTCCTCTGTTCTTTCACTCTTTTAATCAAGGTATTGACTAAATAATTGGCATGGTACACATCACCTTCCAGTGTTGGAGGCCCCATATCAACATGTGTGACTTTGTAGTCTGCCTCTGTTATTTCATCTTCATTTAAATCCTTCACAAGCTCAACAATTTCTAACATTTGATTTCCAAAAGTAGCATCAGTCACCATCCTTGACATCCTCCTAGCTTTCTTAGGTTTTGAAGAGATTTGAAGTAACTTTTAAACTGTGTCCACTCCAACTGTCATTGTAGGAATATGCTTTCTCTTCTTCTCCACTGCTTTTTTCAGCCATCCTGGGGAGACTACTACTAGACTAGAATCTTCATTTCCACTAATAGTTTCTTTAGCAGTGTTAGGAGTGATAGGCGGATTATCAACTGGAGGTGGAGAAGAGGGAAATTCAGAGGCAGAAAAAGGAGGAAAGATATTATCTTCAACGATCTATTTAAAGATGGCTTCATAATTTGTAGCCACAAGTTTTCCTTGATTGGTCTTCTTCTTAGGGGTAGGAGAAAGAACATTGTCTTGTTCACAAATGCTCTTCAACTTGACTGTTTCTTTTGGCCTATCACAATCACCTCCTAACTAAGAATTTGCACTAGAGGGCATCACAAAGGGTTTCCCCAATGATACACTTGCACCAGATGCTTGTGTAGACCCATGTTCATTCTTTTGTGATGACTTAGGCTACTAAACAAGACCAGCAACTTGCCGCCATTTCCCATCCAACCAATCCTAGGTTCTTTTAAGCGTTGGGGCAACACGCACCCTCATATCTAAAATTTCACTTTGGCCCCAATCAACCCTAGGGTGGGATTTATCAAGAAATTTTTCATATGCAGGATCTATGATTGTTGAATCCTCGGCTACATTTTTAGGAATGTGAAATGATAGACCGAAAGACTGTATCTATTTTAGCATTAGCCTCATATAATCTCTTCTCAAAACTTCCTTCTCATCAAGACAATCTTCCTAGAAATCTTTGATAGATGGCTGATGTCAATATAAGCTCCCTCCATAGAGATTATGCTTCACAAAACCCTTACTGTCAAAATTAGCTCTCATAGATAGATTTTGTAGGTTATATTCCTTGAGAATTCCTTCAACTCCCCTATCCATTTGGTTTGTTTTGCACACAATAGAAGGGGTCTCCAATGGGAAGGCATACCCTCGTTTACCCATGTTTGTATACTTAATATTAACCATGGCCATTTTTCGACAAACTTCAAAAAATATCAGTAAATCTTCAAGATACCGAGGTAATTTAAATGGGGCTTTCTCAAAATTCCCTATTCTTAGATAGGAAAACATATCAAATTGGATATAAAAAACTCCCAATTTTTTATACAAGAAAAATTGAGTCAGGTGAAAGGCGCATTTCTGTATTTCCATCTAGCTTCCTCACGACCTCCATTAAAAATGCATCATTAACACGACAAAAATCACCCATTCCAAATTGTTTAGTGAACTGAGGAAAGTGTTTATACACAGGCATATCAGAAGCTAGGGTTCCTTGCGGCTCCAACCCAAGCCAAAAGGACCTTTGACTACCTACAATGTACATTAGGCAAGAACACATACAGAATGTAGCAGTCTTATGGAAATTAATTAATTGCTCATTCAAATGGAAGAAAATAACTTCACCCCAGTCAATGAAAATGTTCTCATCACAGACTATCAAGATAAACCAAAACATCCAATCCTCAAATAACTCAACCTATGGATTCCCAACAACGCGGTGCAATAAAGCAATAGCATATTCAATTTCTCCCTTAAACTGCAATCTTTTGTGTTTACTCGATAGTTGCGACTTACCTTTCTTTTCAGACTTCAACCAAGTTTTGGCCATGGAGTTCTTCCACCAATCGTTATTTGCTTTAAAAAAATCACCTGCCACTGCGATAGACATGTCTTCTACAGGTTCCCTTTCTGGAATCCCCAAGGCACGGGAAACAGCTTTAGGAGAAATTTCAGCAATTACAGTTTCGTCTGCGGCTTTAATTTCCTCTGTTTGTGGAATGTACCTTCTCGCACATGCACTTATTAGGTTTGCACTCAACACAGCTTCTAGAAACCCTCTAGCCTGAGCTAGCCTACTTTCTAAGAGTTTTATATATCTAGCTCATACTTGTCGTCCCTCTCTAGACGCGCCCAAAATTTCTCTAACTTAAAAGTTCTGAGCATCATATCCCTTACGCTGACCCAACATTCACTTTGCATGAGCACAAATTCACAAAGAACAAATGTTTGCACATGAGATTTTGAGAAGTACTAGCCTTGGAAAAGAACAAGAATGCAAGCTAAAAGTCTAAGTAAAAAGAATGTTTTCACTTGAGAAGTATTGTCCTTGGCAAAGAATGAGAATGTAGGCTAAATGTCTAAGTACAACTTCGCCGCCTACTTATGCCATTATTTTTTATAGGACATGCTTTAAATGTGGCATTCAATTTCATACCTTCAAAAGATAGCCTTTAAACGTGCATGCTTTTGGAAATTCCTGAAAAGAAAACTCAAGTTTATTCCGTACATAGCATTCAATGAGATGTCAGACGACGACACCTTTGAAAGGCAAGATAAGTCCATCATGTCGCATGGTCACTGAAACTTGGAACCTCAAAACCAAAGTCTAAAGTTTCAATGTTTTCAAAACCTCTGACCCACCGACTAAATCCACACACCGTAACTCAAAGGTTATGTATACATGAACTTAAGTTACTCCACAAAGTGAACCAAGTTGGGGAATAGGGTAATGAAAATTTAGAACTCCGTGACAATGCAATGTGTCACATGGTTATAAAACTCATAGGTCTAGCGACTAAGCTTGCTTTGTTCCCTTATTTTGAGTCTACAACCATACATCAAATGTTCATCGAACAGTTGAGTAATTTATGATATAAATAATAAACATGTGTTTTAAAGTTTTTTAATTTTTAACCATTAATACGCTCGGATTATCAAGGCCTTTATAAAATGAATTACAATGTCACATTAATAGCACAACTATTAATAGCACAATAACACTTAAAGTTGCAAAGAACTTAATAAAAGGAATTACAATGTCAAATTAATAGCACAACCATTTACTTTATTACAACTAAATTATAATGTCACATTATTACATAGTACAAATACAAATGTAAGTGCAAGCGCCAAGCTTCTGCTAGATTGTTATTGAAAGAATAAATGTAATACACGTGTATTGCTTTATGTTTTACTTTTAAATCTGCATGCAATTAATTTTTTTTGCTAGGTAAAACACTGCTAGGGGCAACACCCTGTATTGATTATCAAAAAAGGATTACATGAGTTTCTATTTTTCAAAAAACCACCCTAAAGGCCTTTTATGTCAAGTGACCTTCCCTAATCAACTAGCCCACCCAAATTTTCATGCATTACAGAATTCATTACAAAATTGGCCTGAATTTTTGTATAGGCACTCCAAGATTCGGGACTGACTCAATTACCCTATTACTGTTACTATTGCTATTCAACAACAAAAAGCTAAAATCATACCCAACCAAACTTTATCATTCATCATCATCCCCTTCATCATCATCATCCTCTGACTCTATGCATTTTAGGTACACCTTGCAATTTGCAATCACCAGGAAATCTATTCCACATTTCTAGTGCATTGGGCTTTTGGCCTTTTCCTCGAAGTCCCCAGTATCATTCAAAAGCCATTCTTCCCCATCTCCAAGGTCTCAATCATCATCATCACCCGCTACAATTTCCTCTGCCAGACCTTTGTCCTTCGCGTATCTCATTACCCACCCACACGAGAGATTGTTCGTTAGCTTTGCTGCTCTGAGGAGAAAGAAAATACCATAGTCCCTTTTAGCCCACAATTTTTCAAATCCTTTTGGGTCGATGATTCAAACCAAAGGAAACTTCATTACCTCTCTCCCTCTCATCTACATCATGTAGTAGTTCTATGGCATGGGGATTTTCTTGTTCTCATCCACATTATCTAGCATCGTGTCAATGTCACCTAGCCATGCGTGCACAAAGACCATTTGGGTCAATTTTTTTCTTATCTCTTTCGAGACTCCCATATGCAAAAGGAAGTTGCTAAGAGCATTGTCGAAATCTCTGTATTTGTTCTAGCTTTGTGATAAGCCTTCAGAAATTCCAGCACAACCACCTACTTGGTTGCCCAAAGAATGAGTGGATGGGTCGAATTCATCAACCCCTACAGTTGCTTATCATTTATTTCTCCTCTGAAGGAATGTTGTTGCTTCTTCGTGTCCAACGCAAGTAGTGTTTCTATTTTACTCCTTTCCCACAACTCGCCTTTCTAGAATTTTCTACCCACTACTTCGAATTTTGCAAATGCAATGTGATAAATGGCTACTTACTCCACCTTTGCATGCATTTATTTCATAAATAGATAATACTGAATTTCTCAAAGGCAAAAAACTGATGGAAACTTTCTTTTTTCATTTGAATTGCTTTATGTTTTACTCTTAAATCTGCATGCAATTATTTCATAAATAGATAATAAATTATGGGCCACTAGTGTCACTACCAGCCTGATTCGCGCAAACCAAAAAAAAAAACTTAGTCAATTCGTGTATCTTAAGCCTTACATGTACAATTAAAAATTAAAATGTTTGATTTGCTTGACGTCTACCTACATGCAAATTGTACCTCAATCTGACAAGCTGTCAAAATCCCCGGACTCTAGTTAGCACTACCAATGCCACTCAAATTATATGAAATCATTACAAATCTTGTTTCATTAAAGTTATGAATTTTCCAATCAATCGCTTCGGATGTTCAAAACTAAAAAATTGAGAATTTCAATTAAATGAGATGTAATACATCAAAGCATTGAAAAGAGAGAAATGAACCTTGATCTTGCCACGTGTCTGCATCTAATGGTTCTAGTGTTATTTCAAAGGTTTCAATTCGCAAGTCTAAGTATGCTTCAGAGATTTACTTCTGAAATGCAACTACAGTCGTCCGTCAAAAATTCATCGAACGGTCATGGTTATATTGATTTTCCTTTACATCCTTTGGGTAAAACGTTCTTAATTTTTTAAGCCTTCATCCTACGTTCTTCCTAGGCAAACCCTCCTTTAAAACAAACTTTTTGCATGTGCATATTTTTGCCACTTAAGTTCTTTTTTCGCTTATCACCAAAATCCAACCTGTCGGATTCATTGCCACGATGATGAGCCTTGATCTCCCCACGTGTTCGCATCTAATAGTTCTAGTGTAATTCCAGAGGTTTCAATTCACAAATCTACTGCTTGAGAGATACACTTCTAGAATGAAACTATAGTCGTCCATCAAAAATTCATCGAACAATAGTGGTCCAGAATGTTCTAGGTCACTAAAACTTGGAACCTTAGAACCAAAGTCTGAAGTTTTGAAGTTTTCAAAACTTCCGACCCACCGACTACATAGATGACCAAGAAAGACTTGCAACTAGGGTTAGGAAAAGCACCAAAACCTTGACTTTGATGAATTAAGATAGGAAAGGTGGCAAGGACGGTGCATTTATGAAGTGAAGATCATGGACAAATTTTAGCAAGTGGACATGACTGGATGATCGGTGGGTAATTAAGATCGGTACGTACATGGAGTTTGGAAAATTATTACCTCTTAGCTAGGCTTGGAATTTGACGGCCACCCCTACCTGTCATATGAAAATTTTGTGATGGTTTTATTCATTTAAATGCTTGTCACTTTACGTTTTATAAAAAAATTAACCGTCAAAAAAATATTTAATTTATATTTTTATATAAAATCTTTTATATTAAAATATTATTGATTTTATTAATCATACATATTAAATAAATGTTCTTGAATTTTTTTTATAGTGTAATCCTTAAATTCATCTATCTAAAAACATAAATTATTTGTAAATGGCAAATAAAATTTCAGCATGCTCACCAATAAAACCAAATGTTGTATTATCTTGAAAAAAATCAAAGCTAAGAATCACTATAAACAAAATGCTATAAAATAATTGTTATTAAATAAATCATATATATTAATATAAAGTGAAATTAGAAAGAATTATTCCAATTCTAAACTAATTTATACTTTTATCATAAACATTGTTATATACTTTAGATTTATCTTCATCCATCAACTACCAAAAATTATTCCAATTTTAAACTAATGCTATAAAATATACATTAGAGAGAATTATTCCAATTCTAAACTAATGCTATGAAATATGTTTTAGATTTATGTTCATCCATCAACTACCAAAAAAGCTAATTAGCCAACACAATTTCCATTTCCAACATATCAAATTATCCCTAATCATACTTGCCTGAAATCTATCCTTCCAACCATTGTTCGTGCCCCAAGGTGTTTTACAATTAAAATGCAAATCCAGGCATGACCCCCAAAAAACAAAATCACAAACAAAATTTAGTATAGTAATCTTCTTTTTTTTTAAACTTGTACTACTCAAACACCTTCGATGAATTACCCATCTCCAACAACTCTATCTCCATTAACAACTTCACCTTCTTCCTCAAATGTAGACCCTTCTTTTCACACATCTCTACTCTAGTGATGTCTTTGAGATTCCATATGACCTCCTCAACCTCCATTAGCTCAACACAAATTTTGAGTGCTTGCCACCTACACTCCGCACCTTCTTACCATAGAGCTTTGGTGCATCCTTTTGGCCACCTGATAAAGAGATGATTTAAATCCGCAAGCTCTGGGCCTCCACCATCCATTCCTTCAACCTTAACAAGCCCCACTCCTGATATCGCCCGTCCCAGAATGCCTTCCATGTCCTCTAAAAAATCTTTGTGAACCATAGTTTTCATGACTTTCCTCACTACATCCACCAGCTCTCCTAAGTCCAAACCCCAAGCCATGACCAACGAATAAATATCCATATTGGTCTTGTATTTGTGCTTTAATTTTTCAAATCCATTCCCAAAATAAATTGAACTACTTGCGCCACCTGCACATCCTTGAAGAGAAATAAACCCTGCAGCTGCTTCACAGATGCTTTGCCAACGAAAGGATCCAGCTTCCCCTGCAATGTCAAGGTGAAACTGGCCTCCATTTTTTCTCTAGTTCACTGGCTTCCTGACAACCACCCACTTTCGACTGGCTACATGAGATGTGTCTTTAATACATCTCAATTTTCCAACCGTCTCCATTAATGTCGATTCTGGAACATACATCCAGCGCTGACAAAAAACCTTCATAAATGTTTCACTTTTTACATAAACTTTCGTGCCTCCTTCACTTACTAAACAATGTTTAATTCGCCAATATTTTTTTCTTAATCATTTTAAAATAGGTTTAATTCACCAATGAATTTTATTTTAAGTTTGAAAAAAAAAAAATTCCAACAAAATTATTTTTTTTGGTTTGAAAACAAGTTTAATTTTCCAATCGAAATATTTTATTGGTTTGAAAATAGATTTTAATCACCAATGGAAAAAAAATTAGTGGTTTTAAAAAAAAATCATTTCACCAAAATTTTCCACAGACTTTTAACGATTAGAAAATATTCGCCAATGGACATTATTTTTTTCACGAAAAATGAAAAAAATTGCCACTAAAATTAATATTTTTATCAGGAAGTATACAAGATTCGCCATGATTTTACACCTTTTTCAAAGGGGGGTTTCTTAAATGTTTCCTTGATACCAAGGGCGCACACCTTGCAACAATCCCCCAGCACAAGCGAGGGGTTCGAACTTGTGACCCAGGCTCTGATACCAATTGTTGCACATACGGTTGTCATTACACCAAAAGATCAACCTGTTAATACCCGATACAACTGCCAAAGTTAATGAATCCAAAGGAGGTAGTTAAGTCATGTCACAAACCCAAGAATTGTGTTGCACAACACAAGGAGACCAAGGGTGCACACTTTGCAACACATTGTTGTTATTAAGTCAATAGGATTGATTTCTATCACATATTGAAACATCTTTCATAGTGCACTCCTTTAAAACTCACAATGTGAAGAGCCTTGGATATAGAAAATATATGTCAAGCATCATATTAAATGCTTCAACTTCAATATCTAGTGCAATTAAGGAGACAAGTTATAAATTTCAACCAATAAGAATGTTACATTTGTTGGGGTGATTGAGAAGTGGCCAAGTGAATGACATGTGACCCAATAATATCTCAATATTCTTCCACACCTTTTGACAAACAAACAAACCATACATCTAATGAAGGTATTGGCAGAGATAGTAATGGAGGTGTGGTTTTCTCTTCTCTATATATAAGGGTCAACATTCTAATAATTTTATGGAGGCTCTTGTGATTCTTCATGTTGCTAAAAGAGGATGCTTCCTTGGTTGCAAAAGGATTATATGTGAGTCGAATTCATAGATTGTGGTGGATATGTTGAATGAGCAAAGATTTGATGGTGCTAATTGGCAGCTGGTTATCGAGGTTAAATAGATTGTGAATTTGTGTAGTTCCTTGGAATTTATTTCCTTTTGTCATATTCCAAGAGAATGGAATAGAGTGGTTGATCTTCTAGTGAAGTGGGCCTCTAAGAATTTGGAAAGGTGGGATGTTGGTGACTAGGGACTTATGTCCTCAGAGTGTTCTTTGGCCCTAGAAAATTTAATCATGGAGAACAAGAATATGTAACTGGTTTTTTTGTTGGGTTCCTTTGGGGGCTACTTTTATATATCTAAGTGGCGGTCTTTTAGTGAGCTTGTGGCCTCTTTCTTTGTAATGCTTTTTTTTATTTTAATAAATTTTTACCCCTTATTTTTTTTCAAATGTATATACATACACACGCACACACACATATATATTCAAACATACATATGTATAATCAATTAAGGGTTTATATATAACTTAAATCAACAATATCATATTTCTATATAACTTCAAACAACATTATAATATAAATTGAAACAACATTTTCATACATGTAAGAGTCACTGTAATTAAAGAACAAACAAACCATACATCTAATTCAGTGGAATGTAAATGAACAAGGGTATATGTTAAATGAAACAAACAATGCATGTTATACTATCACATCCCAATTCTAACTCTTACAGCCTTTAGGTGATCATGGAATATATTTATATATAATCAATTAAAGGGTTATATATTGTTAGATTAAAAGTTTTAACTTAATTATGTTAATTAAGTTACATTTATTCCTCTCTTAAGATTTCACTTTAGTTTGTATATTGTGACATAAATGTCTACCTATTAGGGTTTTTTTAGGGTTGCACAATCTCTTTTTATAATGATTGATCATTGTATTTTACAACTCTTTGATTAATACAATTTTCAGCTTTCAGAGCACCCTTGTTTTTTGTCTGGAATGTCTTCTTTCTATGACAGGTTATTTGTATGCAGGTGATCTTTGGGGTCTATGAGGTTGACTTTCACAACTTCAATATGGTATCAGCGCTCCAGATCTGCGGCTGCCTGTTCTTTTTTTGAAGATATCAGTGTACAGAGTTTTCTTCTGTGTAAGGGTTTGAAGTCGTTTTTCATTTTTTTGCTTTAGAAATCCAACTTCCACTCAGTTGTAGGACAAACGATTTCTGGGTTTTGTAGCCAGAGTCAAAATTTGAACTGGGTATCTTTTAGATTTTTGATATCTTGTATGGATTTGAAGAAAATCGTAGTACAAAAATCGGCGCGCGTCATTTTTTTCTAATGGTTGAAGGTTAAAAAAAAAAAAAATTTATTTTTTGCTTACTGAATCAAAAAACGATTTCTGGGTTTTGTAGCCAGAGTCGAAATCTGATCTGGGTATCTTTTCATTTTTTGATTTCTTTCACAGATCTGAAGAAAACAGCTGCACAAAAACCGTCGCGCATCATTTTTTCTCCTGGCTAAAAGTTTTTAAAAAAAAAATTCATCTTCTACTTGCTATATCAAAAAACAATTTCTGGGTTTTATTTTCAGCGTCAAAAAAATTTTGAGTTTATGTTTTTGTCTACTCATTATAAACAATTTTTTTAGAAATCAAATTTGAGGTCCTATTAATCATGGAGGCAGATGTGAACATTGGTTTGTGCATGCACTCAGTTTGTATTTTCTTGTTTGCATAGGATGCTTTGGTTTTGGCTGTTTTTCATGTATTTCCAGCTTGTGTCTTTTTATGACATTATGATCATCTTCTGTAACCAATTTTTTATGTAAACGCACTAAAATAAAGCGTCACACTATTGTACATGTATTTTGGGGATTTTGCACATAAAATTGTGCTATAATTATGTACTTGCATTGTATTATAAAGTGCTATGGGGGGTTGTGTAGTGCCTTTGTTTTTGCCATCACACTTTTGTCCAGTGAGTGTCCCTCCACGACGACAGTGAATCCATATGATTCCAGCCTCATGCATGTGTGTTTTGTTTTGCACACCACTTTTTCAGTTGGAAGTGCTTTCTTATGCACTTTCAGATGTTGTTTCTTCTCCTTCATGCACTACAAGGTGTTACACAACATTTCAGTGGATCTGTCAGACTCTCCCAGTTAACATTATAGGGGTATTATATTGTTCGTGATAATGCTTCCTTGGTTTCGCCTTGGAAGGAATCTTCCATTCTCAGTTGATCAGTGTTTTTTAGACTATTGGTACTTGTTCCATCTGTATCTTCGTTCTAGGTGTTTGCCTTTGTTTGCCATCTGATTCAAGTAGTGTCGTTTGGGGCACTCATGCAGATTGTTGTCTTCTTCATCCTGATCATCCTATCTTTAGAGGAGGTTCTTCAGCACCATAGCAATCATCTCTTGACAGTTATTTGCAGCTTCTTCCTACTTTAGTGATGTTCTTCATGTCTTTCATCTATTTTTGGAGTAGAGTTTTTCCCATGAGGTTTTCTCTATTTCTCCACTTTACAGAGATTTGGTTGTATTCGGGTACCTGATCAGGCCTAGTTGTTGGGACCCTTGTTTGCTTTCATGCATTGTAGTTACCTTTGCTTTCTTGCACATATTTGTAGCTGCACTCTTGCTCATCTTAAGGGGGTGTTAGATTAAAGGTTTTAACTTAATTATGCTAATTAAGTTACCTTTATTCCTCTCTTAAGATTTCACTTTAGTTTGCATATTGTGACATAAATGTCTACCTATTAGGGTTTTTTAGGGTTGCACAATCTCCTTTTATAAGGATTGATCATTGTATTTTACAACTCTCTGATTAATACAATTTTCAGCTTTCAAAGCACCCTTGCATTTTGTATGGAATGTCTTCTTTCTGTGACAGCTTATTTGCATGCAGGTGATCTTCGGGGGCTGTGAGGTTGACTTTCACAACTTCAACATATATAACTTTGAAACAACATAATGATACACATATTTATAAACCTTTTTGATACAAGATTATGATATTTATATGTAAGTTCAAACAACATTATCATACTCAAGTAAAAGTCACTATAATTGAAGAATAACTAAAGCATACATCTAATTCATTTAAATGTACATGAACTAGGCTATATGAAGCAATAATTTATATATCATACTTGTAAAAGTCGTTGTAATTGAAGAACGACTAAACAATTCCTACTTCTAATTATTAGTTTAGTTGATTTCATGATGAGGAAATGAAATTACTTACACACAGTTTCCAATGGATTACTTCAAGGCCTTGTTAATTTAAGAGGATTATTTGTTTTGTGAAGTTATTTGAAAATATTTAATTATGATAAACATTAATATATGTGGGTTCCTAAGTTGGTTTCTTATGCTAGAATATTTAGGAACATTCTCTAATGAAATTTCTACTTATTTTTTCCTTTCAACACCATCTTTAATTTTAGATAAAATTAGGGAACCCCTCTATTGATGTTTGTCCTTTTGAGCCTTTATCTTGCATATCATCCTTAGTGAAAGGAATCTAGAATGCTTCTAATTCTTTTTAAGTTATATATTTTTGCGTATAGAGTCCCTAATTGATACTTGATCAAAGATTTATATTTTTGTCCCTATAGTTACTATGTGATGCCTTTGTCTTGCCCCTTTCTAAGTGATGTTGGGGCCTATTTTAGTAAGTGAAGATTTATCCAATTTTAGTGCTTCCTTTCTTAATAGAGCCATGTTTTTGTCACCATCTATAACCAATCTAAGAATTCCTTCAATGGACCCCCTTATTCAAAAATGTTCTTGTTGTAGTTTTTTCCTTCCAATATGCTTGTCATGTGCCTTTAAATATCTTAAGCTATAGAAATTTCTAATTGTTAGTAGTGATTGTGTTTATTCGTAGCCTTTGTTTGGTTTATAGGTTCCCTCTTTCCAATTTTTTTCCCTTCATTCCTTAAAACTAAACATTTCCATCTTTGTTTAAGATCTTTGACTATTTATTGTTTAGACTTCTCATTACCTAGGTATTTTATCATGGACTTCCCCATGCTTCCACTCCCTAATTTATCTTTGTCTTTGACCCTAGGATTTTAGGTTTCCATATAGTTATGTAATTCTCAAGTCATAAGACTATTCCATGAACATCAATTATTCTCCACTTACTCGTTCCCATGGTTTCTCTCCTTTATCATTGAATATTCACCATCCCCAACTCCTAATTGGAGGATTCAATTTTCCTTTAAGTCTCACAATCTTAGGATTTTAATATTTTTCCTACTCATTTCCTTCACCCCACTTCCCATCTCCCTTCTTCCTTGTGGAACCCATGCTTATAGGATTACACATACCACCATACCCAAAAGGTATAAGATATGTGGTAAAACCAATCTCTAAACCTTGAAATTCTTCCACCCTATTTCCTTTTCTCTTTTTCTTCTAGCATTAGGCACACCATATTAATGATCCCTAACCCATTTCTCTTGAGTCATAATTTTTTACTTCTATATTTACTTTACCAAAAAGTATATCTAGCATTTTATATCCCTAATCCCTAATCTCTTTCCTTACCTTTTTGTCCATATTATTTAGCGGTATCATATTTTCCCTTAGCTTGATCCCACTTCTTCCTTAATTATTGGGTATCCCTTTCCCTAATCCTTGCTCATCTTTGCATTTTTCCCTTTCAAAATCCAAAGATACTTTATATTACTTTCCCTCAAGTAAGTTAACATGTGGTAAGCCTAAACCCTGGTTCCCAACTACTCAATGCAATTTAGACTTCTATAGATTCTACCAACCAGTTAAAACCCACCACAAGATGGTTCTTTAATGACCAAGCCAATGCCATATGCTAATAGTGGAATTTCCCTATGTATCACCTAGTCACTTTCTTACACTAATCACAACATGATGTATACCTTACATGCACCTAACCACCCAAAGCAAGTGGGAAAATGCAATTTTATGTGATTAAATTTGACATCCTCCCTACCCAAGCAATTATTTCCCTATGATTTACGTTCTAAAATCAAATGAGTGACTAGTCAAAAGGCCTCCATTTATGGCAAAACACAAAACATGTGATTTTGAATAAATTATTGCTCATTGAAATATGATTCAAACACAAAACATAATTTATATGACAAAACAAAAATCATAGTCCTAATGAGAAAACCCTAGAAATATAAGATTTTGATAGAGAAGCAAGTTTTATATAAGAAATTAAATCATTTGTAGAGAAGTAACAATGCAAGAAAAGAATATCTCCTTATAAAATTATTGGTCAAATAGGCTATATGTATGCATAAATTAAACCTAATTGTTACTATGAAAATTGATTAAAAGTTGATATGTTTAAACATTTCTCTCGAAAGTTTATACTTATTTTCTTTTGCAGTATTTTAAATTGGATCACTTGAGCAACACAAACACCTTATTCAATGGATTTGAAAAATGGAGACATGAAGCATTCTGAACTTGTTGATCTTTCCTAATCAGGATAGGTGCCAAAGTTTAATTGGACTATCATAAGCCATTGTTGGAACAAGCACTATTACATAGAAAGGGGGTTTAAGACAATTTTCGAATAAATTGTCTAATTCGAGACAACAACAAAATAAAATTGCATAGTCTTTAAGCGAATGTCTCAAATTATTGTCTTAAAAATTGTCTCTATAAAAACAATATAAAACAAAAGTATTTTTGTCTTTTTAGAGACAATTTCACTTTTGTCTCTCTAGAGACAATATCACTTTTGTCTCTCTAGAGACAATATCTTTAATCCCAACTATTCTCTCTAAAGACAATATGAAAAAATGTATTAAAAAAATAAGCAATTTATTTTAAATATTTTTTTAATTTGGTTTTCAACATTCAATGTTTCCAAATTCTCGTCATCCTCTTGTTTGTTGGAATTTTTATTTTTAATTTTCCAAACATAGTGAAAAAATTATGATAGAAATTATCAATAATTTTGAAATTGGGAGCAATTAACAATTGTTGAATACGCAAAAAACCAAAGAAAATAATGTGGCGTAATCCGAATTCAGAAAGTTAATGCCAATAAGTATTTTTTTATTTATAATTTATAAAAAAAATTGTACAATCATGAGCAACATGTACATCATAACATGGTGCGAGAAAACGATTCCTTTCTAGGAAAGAGAAAATGTTAATATTTTCCTACCAACTTGACTAACCAAGTCAATTCTTATAAAATATTAAAAATGGAGCAAGTTGAACAACTATTACGACCAACCATATCCCTAAAAGCCAATGGAACATACCCAACTACCGGCATAACTCTTTCGAGCATGGCAAGGTAGCTTGACAATGAGTTGACTCAATTGTTTGGATTGGACAATTCTGCTTCAGAGTGGGAACTTTCTTATTCTTGAGTGCTTGTGTTTGGTCCTCTCAAAGGCTATAACCTTTCATTGTAACAATCCACTAAATCTTGTACTTTGTTATTGATGAACGATAGGATTTCCAAATCGTCTTGAGCATAGCACAATCTTTCGAGATTTTGATACGATTCTGGAGGGAGTTGAATTCTTCCTCTAAGATAACCAATAGGGTGAAGGCAAAATTTTCCTGCAAGAAAACAATATTAGATTTATCAAGTAAATCCATTTGCATCATTATACAACAAAAACAGTCACTCCAATAACCTATGAGAGGAATCATATATTGCATAAACTGTACATGTAACTAAATGGCTTTGTAAGCATTCATATCTTGTTGGTGCTAGCAATCACTACCCTAAAAAATTGATGAACACTCGCAAAGAAAGAGAAACAATTGTTGAACTTGAAAGTTTATTAAAAGAAGACATAATATTAAAAAATACTATCAAAAAATGATAAAAATAATATCTTTTTGTTACATTTTTTAATATGAGTACATTGGAAGGTTTATTACAAGAAGCTATAACAGTTGGCATGAGTTTTCCACAATCTATGAAGTAGCGTATGATTGATTTTGGTTTTAACTATGTATACTTTTCAATCAATATTTCAGATCACACTCAATGATTTATCATAAGGAGTGAATTCTTAGAAATCCTTATGTAAAGTCAGAAACAACATCAGACCTAAAGGGAAAATTCACATTGATTATAGATCTTCTCAATTACCACTAAGGGCTTTCTCAAATGCAATTTAATTGACATGTGGATAAGCAATCTTCTTGTGTCCCCTATCGAGTGTATTTAATTGTAAACTCATTTTTGCTTTTTTTTTAAAGCAAAGGGTATACTTATAGTAATGGTGGTGGTGATGCAGCAACAAGTTATAGACCCAACAGTGAAAGGAACAGCCAATGTTTCGAGTGCCTGTGAAGAATGTGGAGTGAAGCGCATAGTATTGACTTCTAAACTTAAATTTACTGACATAGTTGATGAATCATTTAATACACAAACTACACTCAAATTGGGCGGGTCGCTAGACTGTAGTCTGTCATACATTTCTTTGTTATTCTTTAAAATAACTGACAGATTGGTCGATGACAGTGATCGCTAGGTATGATAGGACCGTTGTGAGAGGAATACGAATAAGTGTCGACTGATTAATGTATTGTCTATCGGTACTAGGTAGTAAAGCTTCAGCAGGTTGTTAAATGAAGCGACTTCTTGTATGATCTTCATAACTGATCCATATTAAATGCTCTCACAGGATTTCCATGACCTACAGATCATCAGAGGAACCAATTGCAAGGAAATCACAAGATTAACTGCATAAAGAAGCTCAAATAACAACATTATATAAAAGGCCAAATCTTTGAGAAAATTACAGACCCGTATTTCTATGACAGAGGCTCCATTCAGTAGCTCAAAATTACCAGACAATGTAAGGTGTATATTCATTCCAGAGAGCTTGAAGTGCATGTACACCGTGGTGCAGTTTACATGGACCCAAAAAGAGATCCCCAACTTGTTGTAGATGAAGAATGCTACAGTGAAATGGATTATTGCATTCAAACCAATGTATGACTAGGAAAGGCTTCAAATATTAAATGTTTAATGTGACATTTGAGGATTGGAAGAAATGAATACTTTTTGAAAGGTGTAGGAAATAATTTTTAATTTTTAATATAAAAGAATCACCTAAATATTATGCTTCTTCATAATGAAGCTTCTTTGAATTTTCAAGACACTTTCCTAAAATATACTTTAATTAACAAACTAACCTTATTTGATGTTACAGAACTGGTACTGCTATGCCAAAACTGTAGCAGAGAAAGTTGTGTGGAAGGTAGCCCAAGAGAAGAATTCGGATATGGTGGTGGTAATCCCATGTTTGGTTTTAGGGCCTTTGTTACAATGCTTTGTCAATGCCAGCACCGGTCATATTATGAAATACTTGACTGTTAAATTGCTCATCATTCACTACATTCTTCTTGGAAGAATTGTTTAGTCATAAAAAGTTCTAAAATTGAAGGTGGTAACTTTTCTCAATGAATCTACAGGTTTTGCAAAAACATATGCAAACTCAACTCAAGCATATGTGGACGTGAGAGATGTTGCAGAAGCTCACATATTGGTATATGAGACACCATCTGCTTGTGGGCGATATCTGTGTGCAGAAAGCAATATGCACAGAGCTCAACTAGTCCAAATGTTGTCCAAATTATTTCCACAATACCCAATTCCTACAAAGTTCGTAAGCTTTTTATTTATTAGTCAAGAAGATTAATTATGTTAGAATAATTTGCCCATTTCCGAAAACAAAAAATAGATTAATCTTTCTATTTATCCCTGCAGGTGTTCAGACGAGAAAAATCCAAAGAAAGAGCCGTATAAATTCTCTACTCAGAAGCTCAGAGATCTGGGCCTTTCATTTACACCTAGAAAGAAGTGCCTGACTGACACGTTAGTGAGCTTACAGGACAAGGGCTTTCTTCCCTAAAAACATTGGGGCCAGAAAATGTTCTCTTTTTTTCGTTATAAAGATTTTAGCTGTTGTAAAATTGTTTCTAGATTATACTTTTGTCTTTTAAAATGAATACTGAATAAATTATTTGTCAACGAGCATTACCCAGAAGCTATGCAGTTCAATCTTGATACGTTATTATTTGTTTGAAAGGAGAATTTTCCTTATCAGCTTCATTGATAACAATGAAAAAGGTTTGTGAGGGCCTACTGAATATAGTCAATTTAAAATCTATTTCAACACAAACTAAATCAATGTTAATCTTGTTATTTTAGGGAAGAGTTTGGAAAATTGAGTCCATAATCATTATGAAGGCGGGGCTTCGGTTGATAAAAGGGATCTTAAGGACCAATTTGAATGGACTTTGTATACAACTTACCATTGAAAGAACAGTTGCGTGAACCTGTTGGCTTATGTTCTTGTATTAAATGATATTGAAAACAAAACAAATGGACTGAAATAAAGTGGCATCACATCCACAATTCAACCATTAAAAGTATAAAATTAAACATAACAGTTTATATAAAATCTTGGGGCTGCATATGTCCTATAGGGAACACTTGGTTAGGTTTCAGGGTCACCTAAAACTTCTAGCAAACCTTTTCTACAAGGTTCTAACCTTTTTCTTCTTCAATTATTTCTTAAACACACTAGAATTGCTATGGGCTTTCATACTGAATATAAAAGAAATTGGTACAAACAATTTTTTTTGCTGTGTCATCTCTCTATTGGCCAAGAAATAAGTTGAGCTAGATAGCTTTTCCTCCCAGGTTGTTGATCTGCAACATCCTAATCTTCTCAAAAGTTTCAATTTTTTTAATATTAATAAATTTATGTTATGAAAAAAGATTTTATATGTTATTCATTCAAAATTACCTTCCAAATGCTTAATCAGAATAATCCTACTCAAATTTTGACAGTTTCTCTAAAAACTTCCCTTTCACGTAATCCAATCTTCTTAAGATCTTAATTACAACCATCAAACTTAGACCCTCCAAATTAAAATATTCATAATCATTCTAATTTTATCTATTTTGTGCTATATATGTACATTACATGGTGCCACAATTTGTAGTTTTACCATCAAATTTAGACCCTCCAAATTAAAATATTCATAATCATTCTGATATTATCTATTTTGTGCTATATATTTACATTCAGGGTGCCACAATTTGTAGCTTTATGACCCTTGTCACTATAACAATCTTGTTGTTTCTTCATGAAAAGTAAAACAATGATGAGAAATTCAGAAGAATCAGATGTTTAGTAGAAATCATGAAAAAAATGGTTGAGAAAACAGAGCGTACCATACCAGCAATACTAAAGAACATAAATGCATGGGAAATAAAATGAACTCTCTAGTAGCCAAGCCAATAAATTAAGATTAATCATACAAATTTACAAAGTAGACATTGAAAAGTTGGTTACTTTTGTATGTGTACATAATAAGAAATTGCAAATAAAATAGAGGATAAAATACATTAGAGAGAATAAGAGAGAGATAACCGACCTAATAGTTGAAGTGTTGCCAGCAGTCACACTTCCAATAATAAATTAAGATTCATCATACAAATTTACAAAGTAGACATTGAAAAGTTGGTTAATTTTGTATGTGTACATAATAAGAAATTGCAAATAAAATAGAGGATAAAATACATTAGAGAGAATAAGAGAGAGATAACCGACCTAATAGTTGAAGCATTGCCAGCAGTCACACTTCCAGCTTCTTTAAAAGCTGGTCTAAGTTTCCTTAGCTTTGCAGCATCAAACTATCACCAAAGAAATTCAAAATACAAAGAAATCTTATTTAGATGTAATTTAACCAATCCATTCAATATATATTTTGTTGTTTGATAAGTCATTTGCATAAATTATCTCATGAAAAACTATATACATCTTAATAGGCCCAACCTTCCCTAAGCCTTCATCTTTGTCAACAATTGTAGATGGCTTTCCCCTTCCTCTTGACACCTCAACCTACACATCAGGTTCAAGAAGACTAATAAGCATAAACAAAATAGAAATATAATGACTATTGCTGATAAAGGTTTGAAGCCACGGTTAATAGTTATTCCATTCAAAACATAGACATATCGGCACAATTTCCCATTCAAAAGCACCATCAAACTAGGCTGAATTTCTACGCTCAAAGCTCTGAATTGCATAGTTATCCTGGTGCCAATATCAAGCAATTAGTTGACGTAATCATATGTATAGAGCATAAAAGGTCACTAATAAAAATGTTTCCAACAAATTCTCCCATAAGCAACTATTTGCATAAAAAACTATTGTGCCACAAGATGAAGAGCAGTTCATGAAGACCCTAGTGCAATAATGTATAAAGTATCAACAAAATTGTGATTTTATGGAAGACCCCATCACATTAAGGATCACATATATTCAAGACAATAAGATCACATATATTCAATAAAATATAACCTTTTGAATATTGATGGAAGGTTACTAATAGTACTCACTTGGAGTTGTTTCACTGCTCAATGACACTCTGTAAGAAACATAATGCTCATTGCTATGGAGAGGGAGACAGTTTCATGGCCTGCAAAGAGAAGAAACAGAATAGTTTTTGCCACAAATTCATCAGAGAGAGGAGGATCCTCCTTCAAGAATTTTGCCAATAGGACATTGTGAACTACTTCAGGATGTTTCCTCCTCTCTTCCATAATCTCATATATCTTGTTTAGTAGATACTTCCTTTCTTGTGAAAAGTGTAAGCTATAATAATTACAAATCAAAAATCACAAGGCAATGAATTCAATTTAATTTCATCATTGGTGGTGTACAAGGGATTGGGTGTTTGTAACCTTGAGTCCTTTGTAGAATGTTGTGTCAGGAATTCAAAGGGGAAGACACATAACTGCTGCTTGAAAAGTTGTGAAACTTCCTCGCTGATTATGTTACCTCTTCATTTCCATTCCTAGAAGTAATCTCATCCTACAAAACAAAACAAACATAAATCAATTTGAGTAGAGTTTCTGGATTATCTAATTACGCATGCTAACTTGTAAAGTAGATAATGATGACAATAAAGAGAACCACAAGGATCTAACAAATTTGGAGTTATAAACAATCTACTTACCACTTTCCCTGATACCAGTATGTAGATGTCACTAGGTGTATCACTTTGAATAACAATGTCCTCTTTCGGAGGGGAGTAGTTTAAGGAAAAACCTTAAACTATAAAAAATACTTTCAACTTTTCTCTTGTACCAGCTATTACACTTCACAAAATGTATTGCACATGAAACACTATATACAGCATATATATATATAAAGTAGGGAATGAACAGTGTATTGTATAAAATCAATTATCTTTCGAAACTTACAAATGGGATGTTTTCTGATAGAATGTCTAGTTAAATTCCATTGTAACTTACTTTTCTAGAATATTTAACAACCAAAAAAAAAAGCAAAAATGAGCTCTATCATAATTTGTTACAGTAAATCAAAGAATATTTTTAAAGCACAGCTTCAAAGGGATTCCATGATTTAAAAAGTAATAATCTAAAAAAATCCATCCTATTCAATTCTAGCTAGGGAAATTAACCTACAAAAACAAATGATTTTGACCACACATGTGAATGAAAACTAGGCAAGTTGTTTGCAATAATCGAATAATATAAAATTTGAAAATTATAACATAATCAAAGTTATGGAAGCCATCAAAGTTGGCCTTGTAATCATAATAATAATGTGCTTAAAGTAGCATCAATCAAGTGGAGTGATGTAATAATCACTTGTATCCTAGAATCGTTAATCAAATGTGAGTCATTGAATAATTTTGATCTAAAAAAACCACCCAAGTTTTCAAGGTACCAAATGCAAAGGGAGGAAGGGTAATATTATCCAAATAGAAAGTCACTAGGATGTTTCTTCTTGTGGATCAAAATTGAAATTTTGATGGTTCAAATATAATTCATAATGTCCCAAAAATAAGGGTTTCTTTTTAAATTTAGATCTTCATTAAGTTTATTTGAAAATGATGCAATATATATGACTTTTTTGTGCATAGTTATTTCCACCTTTCCAAATATTTTTAGGGACCATTCTTTATCTATTTAAAACAATAGATGTTTGTGGATGACTATTTATGGTCTTTTGTGATTGTTGATTGTTCTTATTGTACAAGATTTTTGGGCTCTTTCAAAATCCTTTTTGGATTTACTAAGTTACCGATTCGTCAATATTAGACCCCGGATACGATACGATACAATTCGGATTCGGGATTCGGATTCGATACGCCTCAAATTCGGCCAGGATTCGAAAAGAAGACTGCGGATTCGGACAGGTTATGGCACGACGAATCCAAGGAGAATCCGCGACGTATTTTGATGTCACAATGCCCAGTCCGCATAAAAACGTGTTTTTTTAATCATTTTTTATCATTTTTTTGACCGGATGTTGACTTCTAAATATTTTAATATTCATTGCAACCCTAATTTCGACCTCCAAACACACTAAATAAGTAAAAACAATCTCATTTAACAATTTGTGAATGAAAAACAAGTTTTTTTGCCTCCATTGCTGAACTTGCTCTCTTGCTTGCACAAGCTTGAATAGACTTGAAGGCTGATCATTGGTTGTTCAAAGTTGATTGTTGTGCTATTCCTAAGCACTTGCAAGTGTTTGCCAAGATTCAAGAAGATCGTAGAGCAAGATTTGTTCAAAAGAGGTAGGTTTCTTTGAAGTTTTTTGATTTTTTTCTTACATTTTTTTTAAGTTTAACAAATGAACTATTTTGTTTTGTTTTTATTGTTTTACTTTTGTTGATTGTTCTCATTCTTTTAAGTTTTTTAGTTTCAAATTTCAATACCAAAATTATTTCAATCTGTTGTGCCTTGGCCCTTAGGTATTACAATGGCATCTGCTTCTAACTCAAGCCAATCTCGTTTCAAAATAAGTGCAACCTCTCCCCTTTGGAAATATGTAGAAATGGTTCAACAATGTCCAGGTGGTGGAGTATTTATTTGGATTTGTGGTCATTGCAAAATTCAATACACGAGCTCATACAGTCGAGTGAAAGCCCACTTGTGTAGGATCCCTGATATTGGCATCAAACCTTGTACGGGACCTCCAGAAGGTGATGGCAAAGGCCTTGCAGATGACATAGTGTTGAAATATATTGCTGAGCAAGAAAAAGCAGATCAAAAAGCTGCTAGTCTTAAAAAAAGCCATCCTTTGAGGAAAGGATCTCAATCCATGAAACCCCCTACACCACCTACTTATATTCCACCTACAGAAAGCCATCCATTTATGAACATCCCTCAAGAGCAAACCGTGCCCTCATCAAATAAAAGATCTAAGGGACCGTTGGAAGTTTCATTTCAGAATGAGGCAAGAGAGATTGCTGATCAAGACATAGCAAGATGTGTCTATGCCAATGGATTGGCATTCAACGTTGTTCGTTCACCATATTGGCAAAAAATGGTGAAATCTATTAATGAGGCTCCAAAGGGGTATAAGGGCCCAAGTTTTGAGAAGGTGCTGCTGCACCTTATTGGAGAAAGAGGTGAAACATGTAGCAGAATCTTTGAAGCCCATAAGGGATTCATGGATTGAAACAAGGGTGACCATCGTTTCTGATGGATGGAAAGATGCAAAAATCGCCCATTGATCAATGTTATTGCCGTGTCCCCTAAAGGGGCAATGTTTTTGAGAGCAGTGGATTGTGAGGACATGTGAAAGATGGTCCATTTATTGCTAACATCCTTTGCCAAGCTATTGAAGAAGTGGGCCATCAAAATGTTGTGCAAGTTGTAACCGACAATGCCAAAAATTGTAGGGCTGCTGGGTTATTGATTGATGCTACAAAAAATTGGATCCAAAATTGAGTGGATCAAACAGGTGTATGCTGAGGGCGAAGACATCCAAATGTTTGTCACCAACCACCATATGACACAAAGAATATTTAGACAATTCTCAAAATTGGAATTGTTGAAGGTAAGTTAATTCTCAATATTCTTAAATTTTTAGTTTTCTTTTAATGTTAAATTTTGATTTTGTAAATTTAAATTACATTTTAATCTTTATTTTGATTTCCAAACAGGTTGCAGAGACCCGTTTTGCCTCCAACACAATTGTGTTGAGACGACTTATAAAGGTTCGTGAGGCACTCTATGCCATGGTAATCAGCCCTAATTGGGCCATATGGAGGCAATCTAGTAGTGAAAGGGCAAATAGGATCAGGCAAAGGATCCTAGATGATTGTTGGTGGGATCATGTTGAGTACCTGGTCAGTTTCACTGAGCCTATACTGAGCATGATCCGTTACACAGACATGGATAGACCTTGTTTGGGAGAAGTATATGATGGTATCGACTCAATGATTGAGAAGATGAAAACCATCATCAATGCAAAAGAGAAGATCCCGATGAAAAGTTCTTCAAAGAGCTACAGAAAATCATGGTTGATAGATGGAACAAAATGACCACTCCATTGCATCTTCTTGCTTTTGCATTGAGTCCCAAATATTATAGTCCTGAGCTTCTTTCTATTACATCAAGAGTTGCTCCATATAGGGATGTTGAAGTGGCTCAAGGGTACAAGGCAGCAATTCGGAGACTCTTCACTGATCGTGACCGACGTGATCGAGTGAGAGCTGAGTTCATGGCTTTTGCATGCTCCGGTAGTGTTGCTCAGAATCTTGATGCTCTTCAAGACAAGTACAGGGTGGATGGTCATAGTTGGTGGTACTTCCATGGGCAAGAATACATGCACCTCCAACCAATTGCAATAAAAATCTTATCCCAAGTAAGTTTTATATTTTGTAATTTTAATTTTAATTTATAATTTTATATTAATTAATAATTTTGTTTAGTTAAATTTTGTAACTCTTAACTATTTAATTTGGTCTTGACTCTTAATAGGTTGCTAGTTCATCTTCTTTAGAGAGGAATTGGAGCACATACTCCTTCATCCACTCAATAAAACGCAATAGGTTGCATTCAAAAAAGGCAGAGGACTTGGTGTATGTGCATTCAAACTTGCGCCTCCTTACACACAAGCAAAGTTCCTACAAAGAAGGAGACACAAGGAGGTGGGATATTGAGCCAGAGCAGCTTGACTTGGATGCTTCCACAAGTCACTTAGCTGCACTTGATATTGATGATGAGTATGAGCCTGGAGCAGCTACTGATCGTGAGAGTGGTAGTGTTAGTGCTACTGCTACTGCTAGTGGCAGTGCTTGTGCGAGTGCCACGAATGCTATTTGTAGTTCTACGCAAAATGTAGCATCTAATAATGCTAGTTTGTTTGATAATGATGACCCATATGATTCAAGATTGATCAATGATCAATAATGGCTGATTGTAAACGTTTGACATTTTATGTTTGAACTTTAATTTATAATTTTATATCATGACATTCGAGTAATCACTAATATTTTAATATTTGACTTAGTGACTATGAAAGTGGTGATGTATTTTTGCTATGTTATTAGACTATTAATATGGTGGTGTATTCTGAACTTAATTACTACTGCAAATATGTATATATTTCTGATTTTTATATGTTTTTGTATTGCCGTACCCAAGCCGTACCCAACCCAAAAAAAAAAATTGTTGAATCCCGTACCGGATTCTCGTACCCGTACCCAAATCGAAAAACGAATCGGTAACTTAGCTAAAAAGTATTAATATATTCATTATCTAATTTTTTTAATACAATTTTTAAGTTAAATTAATTATTCATTTATCAAAATACAAATAAATTAAATAATAATAAATGTATATCTACAAGCTTTACAGTTTGTTATTATCATTAGATATCTCTTTTTTAATGCCAAATTTACCTTCTTATATAATTAAACCCTTCATTAATTATCTATAATAGATTGTTTATAATTATCTATACTAGATTGTTTAGAATGAACAAACTCTTTCTTGACATTTCATTATCATTCCATTTCTAATTTAAATCACATCCATTAGAAAAGATAATATATCTAATCAAATGTTCTTTGCACAAGGTAAAGACATATAGTTAAATAGGTAACAATTGATTTGTAGTTAAACCATAAAAATGTTAGCAATTCCTATTACATTGTTTAGTTTTACAGGTGGTTATTAGGCAGTTATTCAGTTAGACATTGTTCCTCTTTATATATGTATTTGTTGTTCTTTAATAAAAAAGTTTCAAGTGTTCATCCCTTCATTTGGTATTGGAGTGGGCAATGAAAAAGGTAATGGCATAAAGAAGAGAAGATGAATTTGGTTAAAAGTGTGTGGGTGCAAGGCGTGGCAACCCAGACACTTTGAATAAGATGGTTTTGAATTCTAAGGATGCAAGAGCATGAAATTTCCAGCTAACAAAGGTGAATGAGTATCTTGTGTATACCAACACTAGCCAAAATCAACTATAGTACCAACTCATCATCTAGCAGGATATTGTTTGGCTTTATATCACTGTGCACAATGGGTGGTACACAGTCATGATGCAAGTAAGACAAGCCTTGAGCAGTACCTAGTGCAATCCTGAACCGAATTGCATAATCAAGCATACAAGCTTTATCCTGGTGCAGCAATTCACCTAAGCTTCCATTCGGCATGTATTCATAAACCAGTAAATTTGTTTCATCATTTGATAAATAACACAACAATCTTAAAATGTTGCAGTGCCGAACTGAGCCCATTGTTTCTATCTCGGTTG